>LT969562.1:1164328-1179328 GCA_900097035.1 Plasmodium blacklocki (nom. inval.)
ATATATTATGTACATATAACTTCACAATGTGTTATTTTTTTCGTAACATAAAAATGATGGTTTGTATAACCTTACGAATTACATGTATAACTAAATTCACAAGTATTCTTCTGGTTGCTAAGGAAAGAATACCATAACAATAATTTAAGACGTTTCTTACCAGTCGATTTTGTTTATAAGTGTTTATGATCCTATTAAAGGATTGCTTATTTATATTATTCTGACTGTTCATGTTGTTATAAAGATTATTATTTTTATATAAAAAATCAAAATCAAGAAAGTCTTCAAATTCTATCAAAAAAAAAAAAAAAAAAAAAAAAAAAAATAACAAATAAATAACAAATAAATAACAAATAAATAAAATAAAGGGGTTAAAATTAAGTAAAAAAAAAATGAGATCATATGTATAAATTTATACATATATATATATATATATATATATATATATATATGTTTACATTTAATTTAACATATAACTCTATATAAAGAAGGATATAAATATGGAGGTATTAAAATGGTATAATATATAAGTGAACGTAAAAAAATAAAATAAAACACACATATATATATATGATAAATTTAATTATGTCCACAGGGAAGTGCAATATAATAATATTATATTTTTTATTATTTTATTTTATTTTTATACATATAACTATTTTTATATCTTCTTTATGAACCTTTACTATTATTACTTATTTCCCTTTCTATTATTTCTTGTTTTACATTTCCATCTTTATAAGTAATAATTTTAGTTGTCTTCTCGATAATTTTATTTCCTCGTGGTATAATCTCCGTTTTTATATTCGTCTCTAAAATAAAATATGAAGGAAACAAATAAGTAAACAAAAATAAAAAATATTTACATACATAAACGCAAATACATTAACACAAATATATATATATATATATATATATATATATATATATATATACTTATAACAATTTATATATAATTACGTTTTATGTTTTCATTTCTTGGGGTTCCATAGGAAGCTATAAAAAAACAATTAATGTTAAAAATTTGGGAAATAAATATATTGAACTTATAATAAATAAATAAATAACTCAAAAAGAAATGTAACCAAATATATAAAATATAATTAACGTTATTTATTTTTTTTTTATTTATACACAAATTTTATATTTTTACCAGAAGAACCGAAATTACTGAATATGTCGCTTCCCATGGTTCTACTACTAAAGCTATTCTATAAAAAAAAATAAAATTAATAAAAAAAAAATTTTATTCGACAATTTATTGGAATCGATATATTATGTTAATATATTCAAAAATAATTTATTTTTTGAAACACACACACATATATATATATATATATATTATTAATATATTTTTTCTGAATTGTTCATATATTTTTTTTATCATAAAAATTCAAAATTTGCCTGACTTGTACATGTAAATATACACATTTCATATTTTACCTCGTTAAAAATGTTGGACTTGAAAATATCATTTAAGTTCATATTTCCAAATACATTTTTAAAAACATTTTCAATTTCTTCGTCTGTCATTCTTTTGGATTGATAATTATAATTCATATGATTACTATTACTTGTAGTATTATAATAATTATTATTAAAATTGTTTGAATAAAACCCATTATTTAATTGGCTATCATAAATCTTTTTTTTATTGTCATCACTTAAGGTTTCATAAGCTTCAGTAATTTCTCTGAATTTCTGTTCGGATTCTTTTCTATTATTTGGGTTTCTATCAGGATGATATTTTAATGCTAGTTTTCGATAAGCTTGTTTTATTTCATTTTTGTTACTGTCCTTTTTTATATTCAATATGTCATAAAAATTTTTATTTGAAAAATGTCTGTAGCGTAAGTATAATAATATACAAATAAATGAATAAATGGTTATATTTTACAAAATATTATCATGACATAGATATATACACACATATACATATATATATATATATATATATATATATATACATTTATTATATGTTGCCTCGATTTGTAAAAAAAAAAAAAATATGCAATATATACCTTTTCTGGAATATATAGTTATTCTTTACATATACAAACTTCTTATTTAAAATAGGTG
The DNA here is from genome assembly GCA_900097035.1 of Plasmodium blacklocki (nom. inval.). Classification (NCBI taxonomy): domain Eukaryota; phylum Apicomplexa; class Aconoidasida; order Haemosporida; family Plasmodiidae; genus Plasmodium; species Plasmodium blacklocki (nom. inval.). The sequence goes on from LT969562.1 coordinate 1,166,408, forward strand.
ATGTTGATATTATATTATAAAAACTCAGAAATCTTCTCTTAATTAAAAACATTGTTAAAAGTATCCATTCTTTATTACTTTTGTTTATATGTTTTTTTCCCTTATACAAACAATATATTTTTTTTGTCATATAAAATATTCTAATAATAATAATAATAATAATAATAATAATGTTTTATAAGAAAAATATATATTTGTTTACATATTTTGCCTTAACGAAATGAGAAAAAAAAAAAAAAATTTGTATATATATAATATATATATATATATAATAAAAATTATTAAGTAGATAAATAATAAATATGGGGGAAAAAAAACAATTAAAAAAAAAATTAATAAGAACAATACAATAATGGATATTTATCAATTAATAGATAATATATTTATATATATTTTATATATACTTTTTTTTTAATAATAAAAAAAAAAAAAAAATTTATAATATATTAATTTTAAAAAGGGAGAAAAACGTTTAATTGTGTTAAATATTTATGATTTATTAATATTTCTATTTGACAGATAGAAAAGGATAAAAAAAAAAAAAAAATAATAACTATATTATTATATATATATATATATATATAATATTATATATCATTTTTAATAATTAAACAGAATTGTATATTTATAAAGAAAAATCGTCTTTTTTTTAAGAATTTCTTTAAAAAAAAAAAAAAAAAAAAAACAAAAATAAAAATAAAAATAAAAAAAAAAAAAAAAAAAAAAAAGTATATATAATAATATATATATATAATATATATATATAAATATATAACAAATAATGAATATGTATGTAGATATATATATAAATTTATATGGAACATAATAGAAATGAAATAATTCGAAAATAAAATTATTTCTGTTATATATATTATAAAAAAAAAAAAAAAAAGATATATATATAATATATATATATATATATGTATATTTATATTTTAATGTATGTGAAATAATTTTTAAAAATTATACATAATTTACAATTAATAAAAAAAATATATAAATAAATAAAAATATACATATGTGTATATATTATATACATGTTATGTTAAATATTTTTCCTCATTGTTGTATTTTTTTATTTGTATTTTGGTTGTTTTTTTTTTTTTTCCTCATCCCTTGTATAATCACTTAAAAAACATGAATTATAATTATATATATATATATATATATATAAAAGAATCGGTAATTATAGATATTATAACAATAAACATATAAAAAGGATACACGTTAAACATAGTATATTTTATATGTGTTTTTATAAAGAATTATTTATATGACATTAGTAATATATTAACAAATGATTTATATAACATTAGTAATTTATTAACAAATGATTTATATAACATTCGGTATATTTTTCTGTTCATTAATTTTATGCATTCATTCATTTATTCATTTTATTTTTTCACATATATATATATATATATATATATATATATATATATACAGTTTGATTTATTATAGTGTCTTATATCTTCTTATACATTTTCATTTAATAAATTGTCAAAGGACACACCCTTACTTAAACATCTTATATAATGATAAATAAAATCTCCCATTAAAACAAGTTGAACTATTTGCATAATGACAACCCAAAAACCAACATACGATTTAATCTACAAAAAAAAAAAAAAAAAAAATGAAATAAGAATATATAATAATAAATATACATATATAAATACATATGTCTATATATTTAAAGGATTTTTTAATTTTACAATATTATCTGAGGAGTTCAATTCTTTGTGTGACACTATCCAAAATAAGAAAGATAAAACCTAAAATGAAAAATAACATAAATAAATATAAACATATAAATAAATAAATATATATATATATATATATAATATATGAATAAAACCAAGCATTTATTTAATATATACATATATTTTTTTTTTGAACTCTTTTTTACTTTTGAAAATGCCTGAGATGCCAAAAAGTGAGTAGTAAATGCAGCAACTTTTCCCTGAAAAAAAAAAAAAAAAAAAAAGGCATATATATATATATATATATATATATATATATATATATATTAACAAATGAATATACATAGACCTTATAATATACATATTATGCAAAAGGGTATATAATATACATAAATATCTTTCTTTATTTTTTTTTACTTCTTTTTGAAACATGGATAATTGTGGTAATACACAAACTGACTCCAAATATAATGCAAATGACCAAGCAACCTAAAAATAATTAAAAAAGGGAAACATGAATAATGTTGTCAGTTCATTTTTTTTTTTTTTTTTTTTTACAGCTAGTTGTTAGCTCAAAATATATATATATATATGTATATATGTATATATTTCTTTTAGCTAGTTTGTCAGGTAAAAAAAAAATAATTTTTTTTTTTTTTTATAGCTAGCTGTCATGTAAAAAAAAAATATATATATCCACATATATATATATATATATATATATATATATATATATTTTCCCTATTATATCTAGTTGTTGAGGTGTCATATATTTTATTTTTTATTTTTTATATTTAATTTTTTTTATTTACATCAGCTGGAAGAAAGGAATTCAATGATGGATGTACAAAAATTGCAATAATAAAAGCTGGTATAATTAAAAATAAGTTATTGAAAATATCATTGGTACTATCATATGTATTTTTGTATTTATATCTACACAAGTATACAATGCAACAATTAATAAATAGCGAAACTGCTTCAACTAATTGATATAACCAATCTCCACTTTTATCATATGGTAAATATCCTTCAAATGGTACGATGGATATTAATCTTGATGTGTTTAAAACTACATAACATTCCATCATTTTTAAAGAAACTCCTGCACATGACTTGTTCATTTCTATTTTTAAAAAGACCATAAGAAACGAAAACATACTAATTACTGATGATAGAGTTAATAAAAACGAAAAATCTCCATCTGAAAATAAATGATAAAATATAAAAACTAATAATAAAAAGAAACAATATATTTTTATCGATGAGCTATGGTCTGATACGTATCTCTTCATTTTTTCTGCATCGTTCACTTTTCTAAAAAAATCATTAACCCCCTTCATATTATTTTAAGATTGTTTGTGTAAAGAATTATAAAATATTCAAAAAAAAAAAAATATATATATATATATATATATTATTATGTGATAACAATATAAAAAAGTATATTCAGAATTAACACGTTTACGTGTATATATATATATATATATATATATATATGTATGATATGATATGGTCTGTGTATGTATTATATAATATATATTATAATGTATATTTTTTATGACATATAATAATAATATATACGTTTCCAAGGTTATTTTAAGTTATATTAATTATTTTATATAAAATATTTTTCTTGTCCTTTGAAAATATTACATATATAAAAATATTTATAACTTTTATATATATACTTGTTTTAATAATTATTAAAAAAAAAAGAAACCAAAAAAAAAATTAATAAACATATATATATAATATATTATTATATATTTTTTTATTTATATCCAAATTTTATAAAAACATATATTAATAATATTCCTTGTACATGATTTCTAAATAGTATTTATATATATATATTAGTATATCATGAGTGTATTAAAAAAAAAAAAAAAAAAAAATTAGGTTTATTTTATTATTATTTTTTTTTTATAATATTATTATTATTATTTTTATTTCTTTTTAATGCAAAGCATATGGTTATACAAAACAAAAAATATATATAAAAATATATATATATATATATATTTATAATATTTTATTATTATTACAAATATTATAATATATAAATAATTATATTTTATACTTTAATAAAAAGTATATGTATTATTTATTTTCTGATTATATATATATATAAAATAAAAAACATTTATATATAATATATATATATAATATATATATGAATTATTGGGTACTTATACATAATTATATTATATATGCATATATTTTTTAATAATTTTATTTATTTTTTTCCTTATATATACATACTACATAAATGTAAGAATATCAAAATAAAGTATATTATTATATAATATATAATACATAAATATTATGTTTTAAGAAAACACTGCTTATAAATATATTATTATATATATATATATATTTGTTTTTATATGTATATGAATAATATATACATAAATAGTATATTTTATTGATATATTGTGTTGTTTTATGAAATTTATTTTTATGCTTATTTTATATATATATATAAATATATATATATATATATAATTTATAAACTTTTTATTTTTAAAAAGGGTATTATTATATATTCATATTATATTTATATATAATAATATTTATTATATATTCATTGTAAAAATATATATACTCTAATAATTTCCTTTTCTTTTGTTTTCCTTTTTTTGAATATTTATTTTAATTATTTTACAACAATAATATAAAAAAAAAAAAAAAAAATATATTTTTTTTTCTTTGTATTATGAAAAAAAAAAAAAAAAAAAACAATAATTAGAAATATTTCATTCTTCATATAATTAATTTTTTTTTATGTAAAGACGAGAAAAAAAAAAAAAAAAGAACTATTGGCGTCTTTTTTATTTTTATTTTTTATTTTATTTTTTAGAAATATTATAATCCTTATAATTAAATAATATTTGTTTTTGCGATAATTAAAAAGAAAAAAATAAAATAAATGGATATTTTGAAGGAATTATAATAAAAAAGAAAAAGAAATATTTATAAGTAGTACATATATATAAAAATATACATATTGAAATTTTATATTTTTTTTTTTTTTCATAAGTAAAAATGAACAACATATTATATATATAAAATATATAGATACCTATAAATTATGTATGCATAGATACTTTTTTAATGTAAATAGTAAGAAGTTCACACCTCTTTATATACATATATATATATATATATATATATATATAATAGATATTTCTATATTCCTATGTATAACATTTAACTCTTATGTATTTCTTTTTAATTTTTATCTTTAATTCTTATGGATAAACAAAAAACTTCATAATATAAATAAAAATATAAATATATAAATATATATATATTATATATTCATTTTTTTTAAATTAATAATAAAAGAAAAAAAAAAAAAATTCACAACATACTAATTTATTTTGTAATCATATTAATATATTCAAATGATGAAAATATTTAAGTCCATACATTGACTTCATTTTTTTTTTTTTTTTTTTTTTTTTTATTATTATTATTATAAATTATATTAATATATGTATTGTTCAGGAACTAGCCAAATAATTTATTATTTTTTTTTTTTTTTTTTTCCTTTTCTTTTTCAATTATAACATAAGTGTATAAATATACATACTGTTGATAAAGTAGGTAAAAAAAAAAAAAAAAAAAAAAAGAGAAATAAGATGTAAAATAATTGAGTTCATAACTCTTTGTTGTGATAAGATCATAATAAAGAGGTAGTCTAAAAATAGACATTTTATGTATTTATTGTATTATAGAAAGCTTTAAATGACCATGTGAAGAATGCATAAACATAAAAGGAAAGATATATATATATATATATATGTATGATTTAATATTTTTATATATATCGAACTTTCCCATCATATATATAATAGTTATATTAGAAGTACTTCATTTTAACATATTTTAAATATATATGAATATTTATATATGTTCATGTTTATTATTTTATTTTAATTTTAATGTGAGAAAAGAAGCCTTTTCTTCATCTGTAATATAATGATAATCTATTATGTATGAATTTTTTTTATTGTGTGTTTCTTAAGAAATAATTAAAATAAAAAAAAAAAAAAAAAAAAAAACAGCAAAATAAAAGAATATTATATATATATTTTATATATATTATATATATATTATATTTATGTAATACATATAATATGTGTATAATTTATGTGTGTTTACATTTAATTTCTTTGAAGAATTATATTGAATTTTCTCTTCATTTATATTACCAAAAAATTAAGGTGCGTGCTTGCCTTTGCTAGAAAAGGGCAACATTACCTTTTTATAAGCACATGTGATGAGAAATAATAAGTAAAAAGACATTATAATGATACACATCTATTGAATGTATTGTCCCCATAGATTTTAAAAGATAAAATAAACAAATAAATAAATAAACACATACATATGTAAATATATAAATAAATAAACACATACATATGTAAATATATAAATAAATAAATATATATATATGTAAATATATAAATAAATAAATATATATATATATATGTATATTATTTTTTGTGTTATTTGAATAATAAAACATACGCACACATGTAAACGTATGTAATTTACACACCCTTCCACTTTTATATTTAATATATGTATACCTTATATATATATATATATATATATATATATATATGTGTGCTCAAAAGAAATGAATATTTTGTACTTATAAAATCAATATTTAAAATTTTCTGGTTTTATTTTATTCTTGCCTATTTTTTTTGTTTGTTTTTTTTTTTGCTATATATATTTTTCATTATATTACATTTTTAAAAAAAAAGAAAAAATTTTTTTTTTTTTCATAATTGAATTTTTAAATATTTTATATATGTACATTTACATTTTGTTTCAAATGTGTGTTTTTTTTTTTTTTCCTTCTTGAAAAGAGAAGGTTTTTTTTTTTGAGTTATATCTATCCTTCGGTTATTGCAAAAAAAAAAAAAATTAAAATAAATAATAATAATAATAAATAATTAATAATAAATAATAAAATAAAATAATTATGGAAGAGAAAAAGTTAACTTATAAAGAAAACAGTAAGGATATTGAAAAATATACAAATGAGGAAGAAGGAAATATGAATATCATTTCTTCAAATATAAAAGAGGAAGAAAAAGCTTCCCTAAAGGATGAATTTATTAAATTTTGTGAAGAGAATTTAAATAATGAAAAAGAAAACAATACAAATAAACAAAGTGAACAAAATGTAGAAAAAAGTTGTTGTCATATAAATAACAGACAATGTTATCATATAGAAAAGAATAAATACTGTGAAGAACAAGTTCTCCATTATGGTGAACAAAATGAGAAAGACCTGAACAAGTCAGAAGAAAAAAACGAGAGACAGGAAAATTTATATAACGATAATAATAGTGATGATGACGAATTGATAGATATGTGGATAAACTTAAGTTATATATCTGTAGATAATATAAATATATGTGAAAAGGTAGATGACTTAAATATAAATCAAAAGGAGAAAGAAAATGATAAGTCAAAAATGGAAAGATTTCGAAAGAGACAATTAATTAAAGATGATCAGAAAGAAGAAAATGATGAAGTGGAAACAAGTGAAGAGATGGATGTAAAAGAAGATGATAGCAATTGTTCAAGTGTTGAAGATATTATAATAAGTAATGAAGCTGAATCAACTATTGATAAAGAAGGACAAACAAATGTTTCAAATGATTGCATACAAAAACATTCAGATATATCTGTGAAGGAAGATCCAAACTTATGTCAGGTTAAAGAAGTGAATAAAGATGACAAAGAAGTAAATAAAGATGACAAAGAAGTAAATAGAGATGATAAAGAAATAAATAAAGATGATAAAGAAATAAATAAGGATGATAAGGAAATAAATAAAGATGATAAAGAAATAAATAAGGATGATAAAGAAATAAATAAAGATGATAAAGAAATAAATAAAGATGATAAAGAAGTAAATAAAGATGATAAAGAAGTAAATAAAGATGATAAAGAAGTAAATAAAGATGATAAAGAAGTAAATAAAGATGATAAAGAAATAAATAAAGATGATAAAGAAAGTATAAAGAAAAAAAAAAAAAGAAAAAAAAAAAAAGATATCAAAGCATTATTATGCTTAAATTCTTTAGATAAATCATTTATTCAAGTTCCCCTGAATTGTATATTAAACACATTTCGAAATATTCAAAAAGAGATAGAAAAGAATTTTATGATTATCACATTATTTATAGAAAAGAAATTAAAAGATTTAAATGATGATGTGTGTATAGAAAAATTAAATACCATGTTAGAAAAATTACAAGCATTAAAAAACAAAGTAAATGAATCAAAATTGTTATTAAATAAATATATCAAAAGATTAGTAAGTCGTTTAAAATATATATATTTTGAAGGAGATATACAAGTTCAAAATTTAAAATATGATTTTCGTTTTCAGAATTATGAGAAAAGAATTAATTGGTTAATTAATGAATATTTATGTAGATATGGTTATTTCGATACAGTGTCTGTATTTTGTAAAAGATATAATCTAGAAGATTATTCAGATAAAGATGTATATAAAGAATATATATATATAATTAATGAATTAATAAAACATAATACACAACCAGCTTTAGATTTTTGTCAAAAATATAAATCACAATTAAAAAAAATTGATTCAAATATTGAATCTGAATTACATTTACAATATGTGATTCATTTAATATTTGACAAGAAATATTTAGAAGCTATCGAATATATTAAAAAAACAGTTTCACAACCACATGGATATATAGCATCAGATTTAAAATTTTTAATTACACATATAGCTCTTCATAGTAATAAAAAAAAAAAATTAAAAAAATTTAATGATAATAGATGGAAAAAAGTTATCAACTTATTCAAAAAAGTATATTCAGATATATATGGATTCTCCACAAATCCATTACTTGAACTTTTATTAAAAGCAGGCATATCTGTAATTAAAACAGATCATTGTGGAAAGAAAACTTCTACAAAATGTCCCACATGTATAAAAGAATTAAAAAATACAATTAACAAGTTACCAAATATACAAAAAACAAAAAGTTTCTTGGTCTGCCCATATACGAATGAAGTTATGGATGAAAACAATCCTCCTTTCACAACACCAACAGGTTATGTCTTTTCTGAGAAAGCTATTTCTTTGTTTTTGAAATCTGAAGAAACATTCGAGTGTCCCATAACCAATGAGAAGTATCGTATGGATGAATTTTCTCGTCTCTTCATATGAAAAATGTAGTCGTCCCATAAGTATAAGTGAAAGGAGTGGACCAAATATTATATGACTCTTCACACATGTTAAAATAAACAAAATGAAAAAAAATAAAATCATAAAATATGTAATACAAAGGTTGATATGTATATATATATATATATATATATATATATATATATGTGTGTATTTATATTTGTATGTGTGTGTGAAATTTTTTTTCTTTTTTATGTATTTCTTATTATTTAATTCAGAGACATTTAACAAAATGTACATTATTATAACTACTTATTTATTATTTATTTTTTTTTTTTTATGGTTTGTTAATCTGGGCATTATAATTTTAATAATGAGAAAAGAAAAAAAAAAAAAAAATTAAAAGTTATGTAAAGCAAGGTAGGACAACATATATAATAGTTTTAAAATTATAACAAAAAAAAAAAAGAAATAACTATAAATAAATAAATATAAATATATATATATATATATATATATATATGTGATGTTTATCTTTTTATATTGCATAAATACATATTTATGTTATAAAAAAGAATAAACTTTTTTTTTACCATATGAACAAATGCAAATTTTGATATAATCATAACAATTTTGTGATAACACCAGATGCTACTGTTTTCCCGCCTTCTCTTAAAGAAAATCGCAATCCATCTGTTAATGCTAATGGATACATTAATTCGATAACACACTTAACACTATCACCAGGGTTGGCAACTTGTGTATCTTCATTAAGAATAACAGCACAATTAACATCAGCTGTTCTTATATATGCTTGTGGTCTATAATATGAAGAGAAAGGATTTTTTCTTCCTCCTTCTTCATTTTTTAATACATATATATCACTCTCAAATTTTTTGAATGTTTTTATATTTGTTGCTTTTGTAACCACCATACCTCTAGTGATATCATTTTTTTTTACATTTTTTAACATGATACCTATTTGATCTCCAGCTTGAGCTGTATCTAATGTTTTTCTGAACATTTCTATACCTGTAATAACTGTTCTTATAGATTTTTCCTTGATACCTAATATTTCTACTTGGTCGTTCAATTTAAGTGAGCCTTGTTCAACTTTACCAGTTGCAACAGTACCTTTTCCCGATATTTGTAATACATCATCTATACTCATAAGAAAAGGTAGATCAATTTTTCTTTTGGGTTCGTCAATATAATTATCACATGCATCTAATAATTTAAGAATAGAAGGAACACCATATTCTGATTTATCTCCATTTAATGCTTTTAAAGCAGATCCTTTAATAAATGGGATATGATCACCATCGTATTTATGAAAAGATAATAACTCTCTTATTTCTAATTCAACTAAATCTACTAATTCATGATCTTCACACATATCTATTTTATTTAAATAAACAATCATTTTTTCAATACCTATTTGTCTAGATAATAAAACATGTTCCTTGGTTTGTGGCATTAAACCATCATATGCTGATACCACAAGGATAGATCCATCCATTTGAGAAGTCCCAGTTATCATATTTTTAATATAATCTAAATGCCCAGGACAATCAATATGACTATAGTGTCGTTTTTCCGTTTCATATTCTACATGAGTAGCATTAATTGTAATTCCTCTTTTTTGTTCTTCAGGAGTTTTATCTATTTCTTCATAAGATTTAAAAACACCTCTATTTAATTCTGAACATACTTTTGTTATAGCAGCTGTTAAGGTAGTTTTCCCATGGTCCACATGACCTATAGTACCTATATTCATATGAGGCTTTTTTCTTTCAAATATTCCAATTGCAAAATTCTTACGAAATATACAGAATAACTTATCTTTATTATAAACTAGGTTATTTTGTCTTTTATATATATAAAACATTTTATTCTTATTATTGCATTTATTTGTGATATTACAGTTACCTGAATATTTATTATAAATATTATTTAGGTTCTTATTTTTTTTGTATGTATCTGTATCTCTTGTTATATTTATGTGACATTCTATTTGTTTATTATATAACATATTATTCATATTCTTTTTTTCTATCATCGGGCTTAACCTTTCAAATGTGTGCATCAATTTATCACTCTTCGTAAAAGAGTTCAGAAAGCTACATTTAGTTTTAAGCATATTTGTCAATTATAAATAAATAAAAAGAAAAAAAAAAAAAAAAAAAAAAAAAAAAAAAAATATATATACATATATATATATATATACAAATAGGTTTAATAAATAAAAATATAAACATAAATATATTTATATTATTTAATTTTTTATTAAGCTATAAATGAAGGATATGCTTTTCCCATTTTTTCATTATATATATATATATATATATATATAATGTGATCAATACAAATATATATCAAATATATATCAAATGTATATCTAATGTATATCCAATATATATCAAATATATATCAAATATATATGGTTTAATTTTTTTTTTTTTTTTTTTTTTTTTTTTTTTTTTTTTTAATATTAAGCAAATTTGTTTCTTTCTTATTTAATAATTAAAAAAAAACACACATATATATATATATATATATATATATATATATATTCTTTATGTTTCGTTTATTTTTATTATACGTGTATGAACTTCCCAATAAGCCCATTACACATTCGAAAAATTGTACATATATAATAGAATATGTTACTTATTGAATATTACCAGATGAATTAATTTATTTATATATTAATTATTATTATTTTTTTTTTTAAAAAAAAAGAAACAATACCATTAATGCTTTCACACGTGATGTAAATTTTTTCTTTTTTTCTTTTTTTATTTTTTGGCATTTCTTCCTATTCATTCATTTATTTGTTTGTTTATTTATTTGTTTGTTTATTTTTTGTTTTTTTATTTTTTGTTTTTTTATTTTTTGTTTTTTTATTTTTTGTTTATTTATTTTTTGTTTATTTATTTTTTGTTTATTTATTTTTTGTTTGTTTATTTTTTGTTTTTGTGTGTGACTGTTTCAATATGAATGCGTGGAACACAAAGAAAATACAGAATGGAAATGAGACGAAGAGAACGAAGTATACGTATTTATTTCTTAGTATCCTTATTTGTTTAATAATTAGGATTTTTATTTTTTTTCTTTTGAACATACTAGAAGGAAGTACTTATGAATACCTAAATAAATTGATCAATGTGGATATGAACATACAACATATAAAATATGATGAGAGTAGAGAATTCAAAGAAAATATATATAATATAAAGAAAAAAGAAAAATATATGGAAAACATAAATGATGAAGATAGAAAAAATAAAAATAATGTTTTTATTATAAATGATTATGATTATTACAAGATAGATAATAAAATGATTAAAAGTAATATGTATATAAAAGAACTTGAATTATATTTTCAAAAAAATAAAAGATATAATAATTTAAGAAGTTTTTTATTAAAAAATGATTATATGTATTATTCATTTAATACAGATATATATAATTTAAAATATTTATATGATAGTTATATGTTAAGAATATTAAGAAAAGATATATATTCCTCTGTAACTCTAAGAATCAATCCAATTTTTTTAAAAATTTTACATTTCCTTCTCTTCAAACCAATAAAGACGAATATTTATATATTAATAAAAATATTTAATAATTATGAATTTCGTTTCTTTTTATTTATATCTCTAATAGATATACTCATAGCCATTTTATTATTTTTAATAATAGAAAAATTAAATAATTGGAATACATATTTTCATTATATTATTAGTAAAAATTATACAACACATCATTTTAATATAATTAATCCTTTATTATTAATAAATATATATTTAAATAATCCCCTTAATATATTATCAAATAGTTTTTTATCTCTTGATAATTTTAAACTCTTAATAATTACAACAAGCTTCTATATAACGCTATCAAGAATACATAATGTTTCAGATAAACAAAATCACAATGTATATGAAAATAAATATAAAAGAATATATTCCTTTTTGAATCTACTTCTTATCCTTTTCCATAATGCTATAT
>LT969562.1:1184328-1189328 GCA_900097035.1 Plasmodium blacklocki (nom. inval.)
TAAATATTAGCCGAGAAACTACAGATGTAGATATTCGTAGCTTTTTAAAAGATCACTTAGATACATATTATAGTGAGGACACTATATATGTACATATAAATATGTATAATAACAGTGCATATATATATTGTTGTGAAGAAAAAGTAAAAAATAAACTTTTATCAATGCATAATCAGAAATTTAATGGGGTACCTGTGAATTTTCTTGATAATCCACATGTAGATAAAAAGATAGTATTACATCATACTAATAAAGATACAACACAACAAGAAATAAGAAATATGTTTGAACAATATGGATGTGTTGTGGAAGTGTACTTTCCTAAAACATATCCAAAGATATTTGTACGTTTTGATAATCTACAGAGTTGTATAAAAGCACTAGAACAAGATGGTTGCCTTTTAAAAGATAAATTTATACTAGTAACTTTAGCTTTAAATAATTCTATGCAGGATAATAATAAAAGAAACTCCGTGCATAATAATAATGGAATGAATAAAAATAGAGGAGGAGGCAATAAAGGATTCTTTGGAAAAAAATTTAGTAGCAACTCAAATAATTTTAATAACAACAATAACAATGGAAATAATTATAATAATAATAATTATAATAATAATAACAATAACAATAACGGAAATGGTTTTAATAAAAATAACAATAACGGAAATGGTTTTAATAAAAATAACAATAACGGAAATAGTTTTAATAAAAATAACAATAACGGAAATGGTTTTAATAAAAATAACAAGAAAAAATTTTCCAAACCATTCAATAATTTTAAAAACAAAAAAAGTTTTAATTAATAAATAAAATTAATTAACGTATGCATTCATATAGATAGATAAATATATATTTAAAAATATGTTCTTAAAAAAAAAAAAAAAATTTTACACACATACATATATATATATATATATATATATATATATATATATATATATATTTTTTAATTAAATATTCTTTATATTATTATTCTGTTTTATATATAACAGTTGTATTCATGTTACATTTTTAAAATTAAATAATTAACATTTTATTTTTTTCTTTCTTTTTTTTATTTTTGTTTTTTTACATTAATAATAAAATCAACAAACATATAATTAAATTAAAACTTTCATTTGTTTTTAATTCAATATAACTAATTTGAAACTTAAAAAATAAATTTTTTTTTTTTTTTTTTTTTTTTGAACTAGCCATAATGACAAATTAATCAATCTACTAGCCAAAATGAGAAAAAAAAAAAAAAAAAAAAAAATATACATAAATATATATATATATATATATATATATATACTTATGGGATGTATGTAGTTACGATCCATAGAAATTATATTAAAATATTTGAATAAATATTTTACACACACATTCGAACTATTTTTTATATTCATCTCCTCTTCATTTGTATGAGCTCCAAGAGAGCTGACCAATCAGGTCTTTGTTTGTATTCATAAATCAACATGTTTCTTAAAAGAGAAAATAATTCGGGTTTTGTGATATATGATTGCATCATTTCAACCTTACTTTGGAAAAGGTATTGGTCATTAATATAATATAAGATATCTTCATTCATCATTATAATATAATAGAAACATAATCCTAAACAGAAGATATCATTTTTATAAAAATATTTTTCTATATGTTTGGGTTTTTTTTTTTTTCCTTTCGTGTCTACAATGGACATTTTTTTGTTTAAATAAAACAGTACTTCAGGTGATATATATTTAGGAATATTTTTTTTTTTATGTATAACAAAAAAATAGAAATTTTGTAATTTTAATCTTGGTATAAAATTTCCAAGTAAAATATTCAAACCATCATTACTAATAAATAAATTGGATGGTTTAATATTCCCATGACAAATATTACAATCTTGTAAATAGCACATAAGTTTAATAATATTACATAAATTTTTATATATCAATTGATTATTAAAATGATATTTTATATAAGGTTGTACATTTTTTGAAATATGTTTTTTTATATTTCCATTTAGAAGAAAAGGTGTTAAGAAACCTGCTATGTTCGATTCTGTGTGCACATTTTTATTTTTTAAAATTATTATATCACTGTAAGGTAAAACACTAATTTCTTCATAATTTATTTCTTTTTTGTTATCTCTTTCTATAACAGATTTATTTTGTGTTCTTATGTTTTTTTTATCAATGGATTGTTTTGATTGTTGATTTTTCATGTGACCATAAGAATTTCCATTATTATCATTGTTTTCTTTGTTTTTTTCATCTTCCTCCTCATGCTCATTATAATTATGAACACAATACTCTTTATATTCATATAACTTATTTTTAATATATTTCCCTTCATTTATAAGGATATTTATATTAAAACCAGACTGTTTAGCTTCTGAAAAAAAGAATTCTCGATTATCTATAATAGTGTCTTCACACTCCATTAACTTTATATTATATAAATATGTTTTATATGGCTTCTCTTCATTTACTATATAATAATAATTATTATTATTATTATTAATAATATTTATATTATTATTACTATTTATTTTATTATTTGCTCTATCATAATTTGAAAGCCTTCTATGATATCCCACTTTTTGTTCATTATTGTCTTTATAGTTTTCATTATAATATTCCTTTTTTAAATAATCAAGTAAATAATCTGGTTCCACATTTAAATTAGGTAGATCTATACGAAATATATAACAAGGTTCATTTTTTATTATAATGTCAAATTTTTCATCAATTGTTTTTATATTAGAAATTTTTTCTTTAATATATTTTTTTTTATCATTTAATCTTAATAATATTTGATTAGCTTTATTCATTTCCTCATCATTATTTTCATCATTAAATGTATCTGAATTATTTCCCATATTTTCATCTTCTAAATTTTTACACACCTTGTGTGTAACATTTAATAATTTATCCACTTTATTTAAATACTTCTTACAATTATTATGAACAATATTACCATTATATTTTATAACATAACTATATCCAAATTTATTATCATTACCTTCATTCTCAATAACAAATACAAACTCCTCTGGCCACACTATCCGATTTCTTAACATATTCCATTTACTCATATTTGTGTAATCTCTTCTCGTGTGTTATTTTTATATATCATACTAACATATTCCTGAACTAGTCAAACAAAAAAAAAAAAAAAAAAAAAAAAAAAAAAAAAAAAAAATTTAAATATATCATAAATATGTATGAACAAGTCAGGCAAAAACATGCATTATTTGAACATGAATAATTTGACAGTACAAATAATATAAATAAATAAATAAATAAATATATATATATATATATATATATATATTATTATCTATAACAATAGAAAAAAAAAAAAAAAATAATTAAACTTTGAATTTTTCTTTGATAATATATTCGTACAATGTTCAATAGTAAATATTAAAATTTACAACGGAAAATGGTTCATAAAAAAAATGAAGAAAAAATTCACAATGTTTGGTACACATAAAAAAATAAAAGAAAAGAAAAGAAAAGAAAAGAAACAAATTAAAAAAATAAAAGAATTAACATAAAATATATATTAATTGTTGGCAGAAAAAATTACACTAAAAAATTTTTTTTTTTTTTAAATGATATATATATTTACAAATAAAAATAAATACAAATATATATTGTATATTATTTTATAATGAGGGTTATTTTTTAAAACTTTTAATTATATTTAAAAAAAAAAAAAATATATATATATATATATTTATAACATATATTCTTTAAGTTGACATTATTAAATGAAAGGGAAACTTTTTGTCTTCATTTTCGACAGCAAATTTTCTAAAATAATACAGAATATATCCCTATAAAATTAAATAAATAAATAAATAAATAACAATGTAATAACATCAAGTGAAAAAACATTAACAATATTGTTAATTTGACATATTTATTATTTTATATTTTTTTTTAATTACAGAGAGTTTTTAAAATTTTTTAGGATTCGACAATTGTAAGAAAGATTAAATATACATCTTAAATATACAGTTTTTATTTCTTTTAATTTTAATCGGTACCTATATGAAACAAAAAATTAATAGACATCATTTTTTTTACAGTTTATGAATAATAAACAATCACATATAACAATATAAATATATTATATATAATTTTTTTTTTTTTTTTTTTTTTTTTTTTTTTTTTTTTATTTTCCATTACTTGTTAGCTACTTGATATACGTCATCATTATAACAATCATAAATAATCATTGCATAATAAAATCTCTTAATTTTTATCCATTCCAAATTTTCATATATCTGGTCAATATTTAATCTAATAAAAATAAAATATATATATATATATATGTGTACATACGAGTAAGCATATATATAAATGCACAAGTGGTTGGTAGAATTTAATGAACATGTATTATTATATACAAAGGTGTTTTCTGGTATAAATAAAATAAAATAATATATATATAAATATATATTGATATTATATGCATATGTATTTATATTATATTTTTAAAAGTTCGCACTTTCCCTTAATAATGCTTGCGGAAGCATCGAAAAGATCATCAACATTTTTTAACTCGAAATTTTTTAACTTTTCAACGTTCAGGCCAAAAAACTTAAAAATGTTCTGTATATTTTTGTTATGTGACATAAGTATTTGTTCATATATATCAAAGTGGATTTTTAAATTTATTTCGGAATTTATGCAGAATGCAAAGATCATGAGTAAAACATCGGGGGGAAATCCTTCAAATAAAAAAAGAAAAAAGAAAATAAATGAATAAATAAATATAAATATAAATATAAATATATATATATATATATATATATTTTTCTTTTTTTTTCATATGCTTTGGTTTGCCTAGTCGAATGTACCTTTAACATATATATATTGAACTATGGAGTAATTAAAAATGAACTCCATAATACTTGACGCTGACTGTACATAAGAAAACAGTTCTGTACATGAAATCGGATCATCGTCATTTAATATATCATAAACAAAAAGATCATATTGTTGAAGATTTATATTTAT
>LT969562.1:1194328-1209328 GCA_900097035.1 Plasmodium blacklocki (nom. inval.)
GAAATTTATAAGGAATATAATAAAGGAGAAAAATTTATATATATATGTATATTTTTTTCATATTACCCCTACTAAAATATGTATAACGTGAGTTATTAGTATAATTATATTATATTATTTTTATATTTTGAAATAGTTAAATGTATAATTATATTTATATTTTTTCATTTTTTTTTTTTTTTTTTTTTTTGTAGAATGAAGATGACTCAGTAGAGGAAAAGCCAGGAGATTTGTCCTCTTATGAAGACGATTTTTTATTTAATACGACAGGGATAAATGATGATGAGGAAGAAGTAGAAAAACAAGAAGAAAAAAGAGCAGAAGATAATGATAATAATGATGATGATAATGATGATGATGATAATGATGATGATGATGATGATAATGATGATGATAATAATGATGATGATGATAATGATGATGATAATAATAATAATAATAATAATAATAATAATAATTATGATGACATTTATGATATTATAACGAATCCCATTAAAGAAAGTGAAAGAAAAAATGAAATGAAAATATCAGATATTCATATAAATAATGATAATACATCAACTTTAATTGTAAATTACCGAAAGAAAAAAAGAACCAACTTAAATGATACTTCTTACTATTCATTGAAATTACCAAAATTTATAGATGTATGTTTAGAAATAAAAAAAAAAAATAAAAATATAAATGATACTAGTGCAAATGGAGATGATATAAATAAGAATATTGATACTTATTTAATTGACAAGGAAGAAAATAATAATACTCTTAATAAATATTTTTTTGATGAAGATGATCCTATAACATCATTGAATAATCAAAAAAAAAATGGTTCCATCATACAGTGGACATTTGATAATCACTTATATGAACAAATGAAGTGGCAAAAAACAAAAAAAGAAAAAAACAAAAAAGAAAAAAACAAAAAAGAAAAAAATAAAAAAGAAAAAAACAAAACAGATATTATAAATATAAATAACAATATTGATGCATATGAAAAAATGGAAGAAATTAAAAATTCTTATGATTTGGAAGACAATAAAACGAAAGAACAAAAAAAAGAATCATTACACATATCGTTAACTAGCAAAGAATTAAATAATGACAACAACAATAATAATAATAATTATTATTATGATGAAGATAGTAATGATGAGGATATATTCCATGTTAAAGATTTATTAGATAAATATGATATAGAATATCTAAGTGACAGTGATCATATGACTACTTCAAGCAATGAATGTGATGATGAAAAAAATATTCTATTAAAAAATTTAGAACATCTAGAAACAAACTCTTTTATAGTAGAATATGATAATGGACAGTACTTTTTTTTTATAAATGAAAAAACGTATATGTTAGAACAAGACAAAGAAACTAATTATTTAATCGAATGTACTGATGAAAATATTATGCCTATTCATTGTAAATTAAAGAATAAATTCTTTATTAAATCAATAACCAAAGAGGATAAAGTTAATCCTTCAGATTTGAAGTTACAAAAAAGTCATGTATTCTATTCACTCAACGATCATAAAATATGAAAAATAAGAACAAAAAAAAAAAATAAAATAAATAAAATTAAATTAAATAAAATAAAATTAAATTAATAAGCAAAATAATATTCAATTGATAAAAATTTATGTTATGTAAATTGACAAATCACATATGGGAGTAAACAAAAATATTTACACATATATATAAATATAAATATAAATATATATATATATATATATATATATATATATTTATATATATTTTTTATTTATTTATTATTTTTTTTTAATCATTGGAATATTTCCATGATTTATGTCATTCATTTTTTCAATAAAAAATATATATATTTTTAAGTTTATTCATTTTTAATTTCATCATACTTTTATAATATTTCACTTGATGATTCTTTGTATATTATGGAGCCCCATTTGTACATAAATATTTTATTATATATCTTCCATTATCATTTTATAAAATTTTTGAAAATATAAATATTTTTTGTTTTAATATATTTATATGTAAATAAAATATTTTGATAATTAATTTTTTTTTTTTTTTTTTTTTTTTATTTATTTATTTACTATTATTTTTAATTTCATATAATTATAAAACTTTTATTTTTAATTAAAAGGTTTTGAATGATATCATATAAAATACACATATAATTTTACAAAAATATATATTATTATATACAATACATATATATATATATATATGTACCATATAATTTTTAAGGTAATATTAAGAATAACACATTACAATTAAATATGATTAATTTTTAAATTATATATATATATATATAAGAAAAAAATAAATATATTAATATTTAATATATAAATGTATGATTTATATGTTAATATTTATACTATTTTATTTATTTATTATTTATTTGTATATTCATTCATTTATTTATTTCTTTTCTTTTTTTTTCTAATTATAATTATAAACCTTTGTAATATTTTAAAATAATATATTAAATTATAACCCTAAAACAAAGAAAAGAATAAAACAAAAAAATAAATAAATAAATAAATATATATATATATATATATATATTTATGTGGTAACACATTTTACGTATACATCAACTTATCAAAGTTATAATTATATCACTTTTATAAATATAATAATATAAAAATACCCCATCTCAAAGAAATACATATATGTAAGATTTTATTGTATCAATAAAATACAACATGGATTTTATAAAAGAACAATATAATTCATTAGTCCTAGATCTTAGAAAGACATTTAGGAATAAAAGAGATGGAATATCTCATATTTTAAATGTAATATGTTTATTACTTAACGCATTGATGATATGGAAACTTTTAGTAGTATTCACAGGTTTAAAAAAATAAAATAAATAAATATATATATATATTGTAATTTTTTAATTATACAGCTAGCTATTTTTTAACAGTTATATATATATATATATATTTTATATTGCACTTTCATTAAATTGTTTAAAAATTTCCTGAACAGTTCATGCAAAATATGACGTGTTCAGCTTTAATATATATTTTATTATATATATATATATATATAATATTATTTGTTTTTATTTTTAAATTTGAACAAATTTTAGGATGTGAATCACCTGTTGTTGTTGTATTAAGTGGGAGTATGGAACCAGGGTATTATCGAGGTGACACCTTGGCATTGTATCATCCTCCAAAAATACATGCGGGGGATGTAGTTGTATATCAAATAAATGGAAGAGATATTCCAATTGTTCACAGGATTTTAAGTCTGCACACATCAAAAGATAATAAATTTCACTTATTATCAAAGGGTGATAATAATAATATTGATGATAGAGGTTTATATGATCCACACCAATATTGGCTAGAAAATGAGCATGTCTTAGGTCTTTCTGTTGGTTACACACCATACATTGGAATATTAACCATATGGATAAATGAATATCCAGTAGTTAAATGGGCAATTGTTTCAATAATGTTAATAATGATATTACTGGGATATGAATAAATAAATAAATAAATATATATATATATATATATATATATGTTCATATTTATATTATTATTATTATTATTATTATTATTATTTTATTATTTTTTTTTTTTTCTAAAACCCTTTTCATATATCATTATGGAATTATTTTTTTTTTAGTTTATAATATATATATAATTTTATAATTATGTAGATAATTAAAAAGTGAATGCTTTTTATTTTATTCTTCATTTAAAAAAAAAAAAAAAATATAGACACAAAAGAAATTTCTCTTATAATATTTTAATATTTTCATTTATTTTATATCATGGTCTGAATTATGCATGAAAGGATAATTTATGTGAAATTAAATAAAGTATATATATATATATATATATATATATATATATATATTTATATATTATAATATCTGATAATACCATTGTCCCCCCAATATATATTTTTTTTTTTATTTTTATGTAGATACATTATGATCATATATAAAAATGGTTATTAAAAGGTTAAAACATGCATACATATATATATGTTTGTTTAGGTTAATATTAAAATCATTCTTAAGTTAGAATATTAAAATTGTTTATTTGGTCTCTTCATAATATATTCCTAAAACTATATATGTTTGTTTAATTTGTTTAATTTTATCTGAAGAACTAAATGATGTCTTTTTATAATAGTTTTTCTTAAACGTTAACTAATATTTTTGATATGTACACTTGTTATTCATATATATCTCTTATATAGACTGTGTTTGTACCCTTTTTTTTTTCTCAAAATGAAAAAATTAAATCTTTTTATCGGATGTATATCCTTGTACTCTATAATTTGTTATACTGCAAAAATTTCCTGCACAGTTCAGGTGAAAAATGGTGGTATTGAAAATTTGGCTAGTTCAAGTGGACTTTTAAAAAATGTGTTGAAGCATTCCCCAAGAATAAGTGAAGAAGAAATAAAAGAGAGTGAAATAAAAATAATAAAGAATGCTCATGAGGAGGAAAAGAAAATATTGGATAAGTACGGAAAATGTTTAAAGGATTATACATTACCTTGTCCTAATTATTGGAAAAGGAGAACAGATAAATATGGAAAGAATTTTTGTATAGCTAATGCAGAATATAATGGTTTTTGTGAGCAAATTCAGACATTCGATGAATTTAGTGAGCATGAGAAAATGTCATATGAATCTAGTTGTAATGTAGAGTGGGGATGTAAAGGTTCATCTAACGAAATTTGTGAAAGTGGAAAAAGAGATTATAATGATTCATGTCCTGAAGGATTTATTGTACAAAATGATAATAGTTGTAAAGCTGATATAAGTGTGTATAGGGGTATGTGTAATAATGAGACGATAAATTTCACTCACCTGACAAATTCAGAAAAAGAAAATTGGAGCATTGCATGCGAAGCTTATTGGCCTTGTTATACAGAATGTATATATGAAGAGTATATATCTGATTGTCCGAAAAATTGGAAACAAATAAATAAATATGATTGTATACCTGATAACAATTATAAAGGACCATGTAGAAATATAAAAAGTTTTAAATATTTTACTTTGTCTATGAAAAAAGATTTTGAAGAGAAATGTAAGACCAAGTTTGAGTGTAATAAAAATATTTGTGAAAAAAATTATGAACAAGAATGTCCATTCAATTGGAAGGTTGAAAAAGGATATTGCTTAGCTCCGGATACTTTTGATTTATGTAAAAGAAAAAAATTATCTATTGAAAATATGACAAGAAAAGAAAAAGAAAATATTGAAAAAGAATGTTTTGTATCTTGGCCTTGTATAAATAATAAAAATACAAAAAAACCATACTGTCAAATAAATTGGCTAGCTGACTGTCCTTTTGGATGGATTAAAAAAGAAGATAAACGAGATCAAAAGAAAGATGAATATGTTTGTATATTACCAAGTGAGAAACAAATATATACAGAGCAAAATAAGTTTAATTCATTAAATAAAGAAAAATGTACAAATATATTTTTAAAAAAAAATTCGGATGAAGTTACAAAAAGAGAAATAGCTTCTGTTTGTAACACCCCTTGGCCATGTTTAAATAATGAAAAGATTTATATTTCTCATAATGTTGAGCATGAAAAAAAAGAAGAAAACGAAAAATTAAATGGACCTCTTACAAATGAGGGGACAATATATAAAAATGGGAAATATCAAATTCTGGAGAATGAGAGAAATTCTTCTTTATCTGACATTATGAAATAGAAAATATGAAAAATTAAAAAATAACATATATATATATATATATATAATATTTTTATCAATATATAAGTTTGTTTGTTTGTTTATTTATTTTTTATTGTTTATTCTTTAATTTTTATTTTATATTTTATATTTTATAAATTTTTTTTTACTTTAAAAATACAAAAGTGTATATATATATATATATTTCAAAAGTTTCATAATACACACACTTTTAAATTTAAATGAACAAGTTCCTTAAAAAAAAAAAAAATAAAAATAATATGAAGATTATAAAGAGGAATAGTGTGACTGTACAAAAAAAATGAAGATCTAATTTTAATTTCAATTTTAATTTTAATTTTTTTTTTAAACTATAATGTGGATTAAATAGAAAAAATAAAAATATAAAAAAATAAAATAAAATAAAATAAAATAAATGAATTGCAAATAATAGATAACAACACAATGTTGTATATTTAAATATAATGTGTAAATTATTTATGTAACAATATATATGTATATATATATATATATATATATATATATATATTTATTTATTTATTTATATTTTATGAGTTGTTTTTTTTTAAAAGTTTGAAATTTTTTGTTTTTAAGCTTCCCATAATATTTATAGAAATTTTCCTTATTTCTCTCTTATTATTATCTCTTTAGCGTTCTTTCAAAAAAAAAAAAAAAAATAATAAATTATATATATATGTATATAATTATGATGTCATTTTATTATTCTGTTAATATATATATATATATATATATATAATATATTTATATTATATATATTATTTTTATTTTTATTTTTTTTTACACATTTTATTGAACTCATCGAATATATTATATATGCAACACGTCAACGAAAAGAAAAAAAAAAAAAATTAGGGTATAAGGAAAAATAAAAAGAAAGAGTTCTAATGTTTATAGGAATAATAAAAATAAAATTATAGACCATTAAAATTTATATTTTTATATATTTATATTTTTTTGTACATATATTTATTTATACTTTTTTAAAAAATTGTTAGGAGGATATAAATATGTTTAATATTTTAAAAGAAGGAAAATATTAGAGTTGTAATAATTTCAGTACATCAATATTTAATATATTTATTTATGCATGTTTTAATTTTTTTTTTTTTTTTTTTTAATTTCTTCAAAAAGGAATATATAATATTATGTACAATACAATAAATGTATTGTATATAATATATATATATAATATATATAACTAATATATATATTATTATATATATATAAATAATTATACACAACTTCATAGCCATAAATATAATATATATATATATATATATATGTTTATATTTACTATTTCTTCTGAACATAAAATATTCAAAGTAACAATAATCTTATCTAATGTTATTAGATTAATGACTAAAGGAGAAAGAATTCATATATATTTGTACATATTACTTTTTATTATTATCAAGGAAAGAAAAATAAAAATAAAAATAAAAAGAAAAACAAAATTAATAGTAATCAAAAGTATAAAAAATAAGAGACAATTAACATATTAATAAAAATCTTTTTTGGGACTATCCAAAAGAAGGGTTATATAAATATATTTACATATTAATATATTTACATATTAATATATTTATATATTAATATATTTACATATTAATATATTTACATATTTATATATTTACATATTTATATATTTACATATTTATATATTTACATATTAATATATTTACATATTTATATATTTACATATTAATATATTTACATATTTATATATTTACATATTTATATATTTACATATTAATATATTTACATATTAATATATCAACATATTAATATATTTACATAATTCATATAATGAATGTGGAAACAATCAAAGATATAGATATAAAAGAAAAAAATGTTTTTGAAAAAAGCGACCAGAACAAAAGCCACGGTGTGGGGAAGAGTATATGCTTTTATGAAGACTTTATAAAATTAAGAGAAAAAATATTATTAAAAGAAAAAGAAATTGTAGAAAAACGAAATAAGTGTTTAAGTAAAAATGATGATAATTCTTATGTAGCAAATAAAAATAAAGTTATATATCGAACATTCGATGAATTTTATAAATATAAAAAATCATATGAAGAATACGAAAATAAAAGACAAAAAGAAGCTTTGCAATTATTAAACAAAAGGAATAAAAAAAATAATAAACAAATAATAGAATCTATAAGAGATAATGAAAAGTATTCATATATAAAATTTAAAAAGGAAAGACAAGGTACCGTCAAATATTTAAAGGAATATTTTCAAAAAATGCAGGAGGATAATTTAAAAAAAAAAAAAAAAAATTATTTATTAAATAAATTGGAAAGAAAAGTTTATATGACAAAAAAGGATGATACAAACGGAATGGTAAACCGTAAGCAAGAGAAAGATGACGATATAGTAAATGACGATATAACAAATGATGATATAACAAATGATGATATAACAAATGATAATATAACAAATGATGATATAACAAATGATGATATAACACATGACGATATAACATATGAAGATATAACAAATGAAGATATAACAAAGGATAATATAACAAAGGATAATATAACAAAGGATAATATAACAAAGGATAATATAACAAAGGATAATATAACAAATGATAATATAACAAAGGATAATATAACAAATGATAATATAACAAATGATAATATAACAAATGATAATATAACAAATTATCTCTCCATAGATAATTCTGAAAACATTCAATTTGATAATATGAATGAAAAGGAAATAAAGACAGTCCTAGAATTAATAGGTGCTATGAAAAAAGATTGTAAGAACGATGAAGATTATATCTCACATTTATTTGAAGATTTATATAATAATAATCAAACATATATCATTGATAACATATTTAATATTTTAAAAAATGTAGATAAAGAGATATTACGGGAATCTAAATTAAGTACCATTAGTTATGATAAGTCACATTTATTTTTAAATAATAAAGATATGTTAATGAACGAGGATATTTTACAAAAAAATAAAGAAGTATCCAGTATGGAAAATATAGATATAAATAATACGGATAATTGTAAGGATCAAACTTATACCATACAAAAAATAAATGATAAAAAAAAAAAAAAAAAAAATCAAACACAAGAAATATTAAATAACATGAATGAACACGTGTACCATAACAAATCTGATAATAATGTAAATTATAATACTGACGTCTATGAGGTTTTATGGGAAAAACAAAACGTCAACAGTAAAACGAAGTATAATAATAAAGATGATAATAAAAATGATGATGATAATAAAAATGATGATAATAAAAATGATGATAATAAAAATGATGATAATAAAAATGATGATAATAAAAATGATGATAATAAAAATGATGATGATAATAAAAATGATGATGATAATAAAAATGATGATGATAATAAAAATGAATGCATACTTATATGTAATGAAAAAGAATATATCAATATAAACTATGAAAATAATAGCAAACTTTATATAGAGGATGATGATTTAGAAAATAATAAAAAGGGAGATTATGCAGATAAGGACATAAATATTACCAAAAAAAAAAATAATAAACTTATAAACAAATTTAAACAGAAAAGTAATAAAAATATAAAAGATGCAAATTACACAAACAAGTTCGACTGGTTTTATAATACCATGAATGATATATATAAAGAAGAAATTATAAATAATGAACAGGATGATATAAATTACAGTTTATGTGATGACAACAAGGATACATTTAGTGATGAGGACAGTGAAAAAAACGATATGTTTTTGTGGTTAAAAAATAAAGATATAGAAAATGTATTGAGTGAAAAAAGAGCATCCATGGATGAAAATTTTTGAAAAGGAAATATATGAAATAAATGAAATATATGAAATAAATGAAATATATGAAATAAATGAAATATATGAAATAAATGAAATATATGAAATAAATGAAATATATGAAATAAATGAAATATATGAAATAAGTGAAATATATGAAATAAGTGAAATATATGAAATAAATGAAATATATGAAATAAGTGAAATATATGAAATAAATGAAATATATGAAATAAGTGAAATATATGAAATAAATGAAATATATGAAATAAGTGAAATATATGAAATAAATGAAATATATGAAATAAATGTATAAAAATATATACAAACGATTTCTAATTTTTTTGTAAGGTTTGAAGAAAATGTTATATTAAAATAATACTTAACTAATTATAAGGATGTTATTATATTTAGAGGATTATATATTTATATGTTTGTTTTATTTTGTAGATTTTTTTTAAATTACATCATTGTTGAATTGATTGATTATCGACATGTTTTATTATTTTGATTTATATGATGGGAAATTTATATTTCCACCCACAAACATAAATATAAATAAATATACAATAATATATATATATATATATATATATATATATATATATGACTATCTTTTTATTTTTTATATTTTTCTCAATTTGTCATATTTTTTATATGTGTTATTATTTTTTATTTTTTTTAATTTTTAAAAAATTACATTATATATAATATAATTTGATTGATTTATATACTTAAGACATTTTAGTAATTAAAAAAATGTTTTTAAAAAATAATAATGTAAAAAAAAAAAAAAGAAAAAGTAAAATAAAAGGAAAAATATTTATATAAACATAATGTTTCTTTTTAAATAATATATATATATCTATATATATATATATATGTTTTTAAAAAAAAAGAACAACTTATTCATACCTTTTTTTTATTTGCTCCATCCGACTTCTTTTCTGGGATGGGAATTTTTTCTTTGCTTTTTCTGTGAAGGAAAAATAAAAAATATAGGATGACGACATAACCAAAAAATAAAATAATATAAAATAAAATAAAGAGACATATAATTAGTATATACATAAAGCGATTGTATAAATTTTTATATATATTTATTATGTTTATACTTTTTTTTAAAGGCATAAAAACATATGTATGATTACCTCACAGCAGTAGCATAAAGAAGAATACTTCCTGGGATATACAAAATCAAAACGACAATACAAAAATAATAAATGTCTATTTGAAAATTTATATTGTTAGGCATAGAATAAGGATAAGTTCTTAAAAATGGGGTGGCATAAATATTATTCAAACTTGCTAAGGTGCAAACAACTTCTGAGGTTATGCCTATGGGGTAAAGTATTAGCGGTACTACAAAAGAAAAATAAATAAATAAATACATACATATATATATATATATATATATATATATATATATATATATGTGTGTGTATGTTTATCTTTATCTTTATATATAATAATTCTGAACAATTCATAATTTTTTTTTTTTCTTTTTTTTTTTTTTTTTTTTTTTTTTTTGGCTGTTTATCATTATTATTATTTAATTATAAAATAATTATGAACAGTTCATATTTTTTTTTCCTACATTTTTTTCTTAGGGATGCGATAATGTTAAAACGTAAGTTGAGTATATTCAAAGAGTAGAAAAGATAACGAATGATATCAATAATAGACCAAGCAATTAAGCATGATAAAATCCATTTGTTCGTATTAGGAAGAAAATTAAAAATTAAATAAACAACAAATAATCTGCTGAAAACTTGTATGGTTACAATGCTTACAACTGAATTGATAATTCCTAAAAAGGGGAGAAAAAAAAAAAAAAAAAAAAAAGGAAACAACACGGTAAGAAAATTATATTTTCTAATGAGGACACACATATATATATATATATATATAGGTATATTCATATATACATAAATATATTTATATTTATTTTTATTTTTATTTTTATTTCTATTTCTTTTTTTTTGTTTTACCAATTATTGTAAAAAAAATTTCAAAGATGGCGAGTGATTGTGTTATCGTTATAATGTTTTTATAATTTGACCAGAAAGTAGTTATAGGATATTTCTCTTTATTAAAAACGTATTGTAAAGACGTAAACAAAATTACTGTCCATAAGCAACAGCATACTAAATTATAAATTAACATACACTTATTTGTAGCACTCATTTTTTTTTTTTTTTCCTTAAATAACTATATGATATATATATATATTATTAATTTTATATTTATATGTATATCCATACACTTGATTCTTTTTTTTTTTTTTTTTTTTTTTTTTTTTCTTTTTATATATATACACACCTTGTGTACATATACTTTAACTGAAATATTTAAAAGGAAAAAAAATAATAATACAAAAAAAAAAAAAAAAAAAAAAAAAAAAAAATCATATATTATATATATATATAATGTTATTATTATACATATTGATACATATATATAAATATTTATACAAAAAAAACAATTTCAATAAATATATATTTTTAATAATTTTTGTATATAAAATAAATATATAAAATATAGTTCATATATTAAATACAAAATGTTTTCTTCACAAGCATTCCATTTTATATATTAAAAGAAAAAAATATAATAAATAAATATATATATATATATATATAAATATATACATATATTTATATTTATACCTATTTTTTATTTATTGTTTATTTTTTTACACCTAATACAAAAGGTGAATCAAACACAAGAGATCTCGATACCGATATTGATGATAACTGATTAGGAGAATTTTTAAATGAACACCCTAAATTTTAAAAATACATAAAATAAAAAAAGTCAAATATTTAATATATTCATACTTATAAATATATATGTATATATATATATATATATCATTATTGTTATATTTATAAGTACATCCATACACTTGATTCTTTTTCTTTTTCTTTCTTTTTTTTTTTTTTTCTTTTTAAATAGAAAAGTATATTGCATAATTAATGTTATTATAAAAAGATACTATTTTATACAAATAATATAATATACATATATTTTTTATAACATAATTGTGACATGTGTTCTTTAAAAAAATTAAAAGAATATGGTAAGGTTTGGTTTGTTAAAGACCCGAACTGTATGGATATAAAAAATGAAAAAATAAAATAAATAAATAATAAATAAATATATAATAAATAAATAATAAATAAATAAATAAATAAAGGAAGGAAGGTAGGTAAAGCTAAAAAATTGCATAACTTATATAAACAAAAAAAAAAAAAATAAAATAAAAATAAAAAAATAATAAAATAATAAAAATAAAAAAATAAAAAAATAATAAAAATAAAAAAATAAAAAAATAATAAAAATAAAAAAAATAAAATAAAAATAAAAAAATAAAAAAATAATAAAAATAAAAAAAATCCTTATATACAATATATAAATATAAATATATATATAAATATATATATATATATATATTCCTATATATTTGTACATATTTAAAAGGTGGAATTGCTTTTAACATATTATGAACCTATTGTAACTTGCAAGTGGACATAAAATATGATCACATATGTTATATATATATATATATATATATCATGTGAATATTCTAATTGTTTCAACTTTGCTCTTTCTTCTTTTGCTCCCTTATTTTTTTTTGCTCCTTCTTTAATTTTCTCTCGGCAGCAATTTTTTCTCTCTTCAATTTATCCAATTCCTTTTGTAGTAGGTCTTCTTTTTTTTTTTTTAACATGGTATTATCAACTAGAGGTACTGTTAAATTAAAAACAGGTAATTCACTTGTTGTGTCTTTATCTTTTGTAAAAAATCCGACTCTTTCAAATTGTATTGGATCTCCAATTTTAAAACGTGTCGAATAATTTTCTACTAGTCCTTTATGTATAATTAATGAGTTTTTATTTATATATTTTCTCCATCCAGCATTTTTGGATTCATCTTCTAACTGTTCATCTTGTAGTAATTGATTAGAAGCATATTCATCTTTACCATTACCTTGGTTGTTTGCATTATTTTCAAGATGTGTTGTTGATGTGATTTTTTGAACGGGTTCAGTATCTTCGTTAGATTCTGGGTTTGGTTTTGTAAATAATTTATCATACATTCTGAATTCTGCTTGATGCGAATTTGTTGCGCATAACCAATGAATGGTAGCTTTTACTTTTTTGTTGTCCCCTTGTGCAGTAATATCCTGATCAACACATTGTTTATTATCCTGATCAACACCTTGTTTATTATCCTGATCAACACCTTGTTTATTATCCTGATCAACACATTGTTTATTATCCTGATCAACACTTTGTTTATTATCCTGATCAACACTTTGTTTATTATCCTGATCAACACTTTGTTTATTATCCTGATCAACACTTTGTTTATTATCCTGATCAACACTTTGTTTATTATCATTATTTTTTTTTTGGTTCGTAGAGACCCCACTTTTACTACTTGGATCGTAAGTACATCTCAACTCAAGTACCTTACCTTGATTATCCTTAATAACTTCATTACAAGTAATACAGAATGCATACCTTAATCTAACAGTTCTATTAGGTGCTAGTCTAAAGAAATTATCCTGGGGTATTTCTTGAAAATCGTCTTGATCAATAAAAATTTCTTTTTCAAATTTAATATTTCTAGAACCCATTTGTTCAATTTTTGGATGATTACTAGCAAGCAAGTTGTGGATATGTGTATAATCAGGAGTGTCATTATAATTTGTTATAATTACTTTTAAAGGTTTGAGTATAGCAAATAACCTTATTGCTTTTTTATCCATATCTTCACGTACACAAAATTCAAGTAAATCAAAAGGAATCATATTTTCTCTTTTTGCTATACCAACTTTATTACAAAAATCTTTAATAGCATCTGGACTATAACCTCTTCTTCTCATACCTGATATAGTTGGCATACGAGGATCATCCCAATCATTAACAAATTTTTCATTGACTAGAGTTAATAATTTTCTTTTACTCATAACCATATATGTTACATTTAGACGAGCAAATTCAATTTGTCTAGTTTTAAAAATATGTAATTTTTGTTGAAACCATTCATATAGAGGTCTATGTGTTTCAAACTCTAATGTACATATAGAATGTGTAATTTTTTCAATTGAATCGGATTGACCATGAGCATAATCATACATAGGATATATAACCCATTTATTTTTTGTTTTAGGATGTATTTTATACATAATACGATATAATATTGGATCTCTTAAATTCATATTACCTGATTTCATATCTATCTTTGCTCTTAAAACTTTTTCTCCTTCTTTATATAAACCATTTTTCATATTTTCAAATAATAGTAAATTTTCTTCTACACTTCTATTTCTATATGGTGAATCAATCCCTGGTTCTTTTACATTCCCTCTATTTTTTCGTATTTCTTCAATAGTTTGATCATCTACATATGCATCTCCTTGTTTTATTAGTATTTTGGCCCATTCATATAATTGTTCAAAATAA
>LT969562.1:1219328-1221828 GCA_900097035.1 Plasmodium blacklocki (nom. inval.)
ATACTATAAATAATAACGAAAGAAATTATATCGAATCTCCTTATTTTTTTATATATAATATGATTCATCTAATTATTTGTGATTTTTTCGCTATCATGTTAATATTTTTCTTAACAAGAAAGATATTGAATGATTTCGAGTTTTTATATAAACATATTTCTTTTTATATCAATATGGATAAGATTAAAACCCCTTTCTTACTTATAATAACGTTTATGTATATATTTGCAATAGATTATATATTATTCATTATGAATAAAATAAAAAATAATTATCATATTATCAATTTTGTTATGGATATATATCATAGATCATTAGAATATTATTCAATCATTTTAAAACTTACAACCTTATATTATTTATCCCTTTCTGCAATATCAATAAATATAAAAAATGTGCTTAATGTAGCAAAACCTTTGGTCTTATTTATAATATGTATATTAATAATTCATGTCTTATGTACTTTTATTTTTTCCTATATATATAATTGGGTTTCAAAATCTGAATATGCATTTATATATATTGATGAAGTTTTATTAGCCATTAACGCAAATATAGGAGGACCAACAACAGCTGCGTTAATGTCTGAAATGATAGGGAGATCTGATTTGATATTTGCATCACTTTTTTGGGGTGTTATAGGTTATTTGATAGCAACCCCTATAGCAATGCAAATTAATTCAATTTTATAAAGGGTGCAAAAGGAATAAATATTGGTAATATTATTTGTATGATATTATAAATAATCTATATACATACATACATATATACATACATATGTATGTATGCATGTATACTTATTTGTATTCAATGTTAAAATATTTTTCTTTTTTTATAATATATTTGTACAATTCTATATAGAACAATTTTTTTTTTTTTTTTTTTATATGCTTAACAATTTTAAAACACATTAATACAAAGTTATGTAGAAATAATAATATATTGGCTATTTATTATATATATATATATATATATTTATGTATATTTGGAAAGAAAGAAAAAAAAAAAAAAAATGTCTGAAAATATATGAACTGTTCAGAAAAAAATAAAGAAAATAAAAAATATATTATGTAGAAAAATTATGAACAGTTCAGGAAAAAAAAAATATATATATATATATATAATACAATAACGTGGCAATGTGTGCAAATACGTGCGTGTGCATTGAAAAAAATAAAAATAAAAATAAAAAATACGTTGATCATATAAATTGTTCTAACAACAGTGGAGGTATTAATATAATATGAGAAAATAGATAAATGAAAAAAAAATAATAAAAATATTAATTTATATTAATGGATCATTATATATACATTTTTTTTTTCTCTTCTTAAAAGAAAAAAAGAAAAAAAGAAAAAAAGAATTATGGGTATATCACTTTTTTAAAACATGTCCACTATTTTAAACAACATCATTATATATATAGATAAATTGTTCTATATGTTTATGGATAAAATATCCATTGAAATGGATATATAAATATTATGTATAAATATAAATATATATTTATTTATTTATATTTTTATTTATTTATTTATTTTCCTCCTCTTCCACTTTGTTATAGTAACAATTATTATGCATGTACAAATAATCATTTTTCAAAAAAAAATTAAAAATTCAAGATTGGCATTATATATATATATATATATATATATATTTATATATATGTGTGTATATTTGTTTATTTTAAATTTTTATAATAATTTATACATTTTTTTTTTTTTTTTTTTTTTTTTTTTTTTTTTTTTTGTGCTAATAGATAATATTATACACATACATACACATATAGTTATATATTTGTATTTATTAATTAATATTTTTTTATATTTTCTATCCTCTATTTTTTTTATTTTGTTTTTTTTTTTGGGTTTTAGCACTTATGGTATTTTAATTCATGAATTAAAAAAAATGAAAAAGAAAAAAAATAGCGGTGAAGACGATGTATGGGACGAGTCATTAAACGACTTTATGGAATTAAATAAAAACAGTTGTAGTTTAACAAGAGATACAATACATGGTCGCCTTCGACCTGAACCCGAAATAATAGAAAATATATTAGAAGAATTAGAAAATAAGATAAGACATTATTTTAATTTATATCAAATCGAGAAGGAGAAGAGGACATGTTCAGATAAGAATAATTATTATTTACAAAAGGAATTATATAAAGTATATGCAACATTAGATAAGAATAAATTATATACAAAAAAATTGGAAGATAAATTAAATAGTATTAAAGAAAATGAATGTAATTTAATAGATACAGTAAGACGTATTGATTTGTTATATATCCAATTAGATACATTAGTACAATCTTTTGCAGGTGTATGTACTCAAGTAGTTATAGAAATAAATGAAAATAAAGATAATGTAATGAATACAATTGATATAAAAAAAAAGAAGAGCGAAACAATAAAGATGTTATTAGATTATATATATCCTTGTCGAACACTTGACCCACGTCTTAATTCATTATATGGAATGTTATATTATCAATCTA
>LT969562.1:1226828-1231828 GCA_900097035.1 Plasmodium blacklocki (nom. inval.)
ATATATGGGTAATGGAAATTATTTGAATGTTTTCTTAATTTGGCTATTAAACTTATAAAATTACAATATGTATAACTAAATAAATATAAAATATATTTAATTCTATAAGTATTTCTACCTATATCTATAGATGTGTCTATAGGATTTTCAAAACATAAACGCTGATCATTAAATTCATATTCTTTTCTTAAACGTCTAGGTAGAATATGACCTAATCCTCGAACAACTACACATGTATCATGTAATTTATAATCTATACTATAAAAATAAAAGAATTCTATTAATAACTTAATCAAACAAGTATTATTAAAATGATTATTATCAAACGTTGATGTATGCATTTGTAAAAAATGTAACACCATACATGACAAAAGAAAAGAACCTATACCTCCTATATATGTTTCATTTAAATTTCTTGAATTTAAAAAAAATTTTAATAATAAAACTAAGGGTCTTAAATATATATATTTTTTCATTTGCTTTATTATAAAATCAGTAGTTTCTTTTGATGACTTTTGATTAATACATATATCAATTTGTACACCTAATTCTTTATCAATATATTTTAATATTTTCACTCTTGCATCTTTTATTATTCTTATATCACATGCTATATTTAATTTAATTAAACCATATGCTAATATATATAAACTATCCAAATCATTTTCTTTTATATTCATAATACATACATCTATATCACTACTAGGTAATGATAATCCAGAAGTATACGAACCGAACACTTGGATGTTAGATTGTGGAAAAAGAGATTTAACTAATAACTCTAATTTTATTAAAGATTTAAGTTTTAATAATTTCTCTTCTTTTGTTGGGGTTAACCATTCAAGTATATAAAAACATGCATATTCTAAATAACCTAAGAAATTGAAATGTTTATTTTCTTTACTTATCATATATGAAAATTTTTCATTAAATAGAGAATCTGTATATAATACTTTCTTCTCATCGTCATAATTTATATCTAATTTTTTTATCATATAATTATAATACTCTTTTTCCATAGAAGATAAGTTCTTATAATTAATTTTAAATTTTTTTAAAATATTTTTATGTATATTTGATTTTGATACATTTTTTGTATTATTATCTCTTTGCTCATATTCTTTCTTATGTATCCCATGTTCGACATTTGCATTATTTAATAAAAAGCTGCTGTTTTTTCGGTGTTCTTCTTTATAACTTTTATTACGTGATAAGGATTTCTTTTTCCTATTATATCCCGAAGCTTGTATTATATCATTTGCATCGTTCAAATATTTATTAGAAAAAGACTTTTCATTTATATTATTTTTTTTTTTATTGGAAGATGGTAAATAATTTGTAGATGTGCTATCATCAGATGAAAGAGATGATTTTGATGAAACAGTAATATGTGAATTATTATTTCTATCTTTTGAATTTATTAGTTTATTTGTTTTCTCTTTTTCATCTAAATTATTTTGATTATTAAAATTTGATAAATATTTAATATTTGAATCAGTTATAATATCTTCTTTATCATCCAAAATTTTATGTTGTATATTATCATAATTATTATTACTATCATAATTATAATTATTTTTATTATTAAAATCATTATATATGTCATCATTTTTTCGAACTTTCTTTTTCTTGTTATATTTATCAAAAGAATCTTTATTTTCACAATATCCATATTCCATATCATTTTTAGAATAGGATGTTTTTTTTTTTCTTTTCTTTTTTTGTATTTCTTTAAGAGGAAATGAATCTATATCATTATCACCATGATCATTACCATGATGATGATCATCATATATATGATATTCATCTTTTTCATATTTTTTAACAAATTCATCATTCGTTCTATTTATTATATTTCTTTTATCCGATGATAAACTATTAACATCTCCTCCACTTTTCTTTCTATCTCTATTATTTTTCCCTTCACCATGTTTTCTATATTCATTCTTTAAATTATCATCATCTTGTCCTAGCCATATAATATTGGAAGCTTTTTTCATTGGCTTATTATTACTTACACTTTTAATTTTCTCTCTGTTCTTTTTTAAAGCATTGTGAAGATCTTGTTTGGCTTCTTTTACTTGTTCTGATTCTTCCTCTTGGAATAAAAAAAAGTAATAATCATCATCCATTTGAAAAATCAAGTTATAAACACACACACATATATATATAAATATATAAATATATTTATATATTTATATATATTATAATTATATATCTTTTGATATATATTTATATTATTTACGATTGATTGTCATAATATATTATTACAGGAAAAAAAAAACAAAAAAAATAAATAAAATAAAAACAAAAACAAAAAAAAAAACAAAAATATAATTAATATGTAATATATAAATATAAATATAAATATATGTATATATATATATATATATATATATATATATATAGAACAAATTGAGATATATTATAATTATGAATAACTTAAAGGAATATTATACATTCACAAAAAAAAAAAAAATAAAATAATTAATAAATATATATATATATTTATATACTACATATTTAAAAAATAATATATATATATATGAATATATAATATATTTTTATTTATATGCTATTATTTATTTTTTATTTTTACCCTTCATTTCATTATATAATTGAATTTTTATTTACATTTATTTTTATTTTTATTTTTCCCTCCTGTAATATATATATTACTATATATATATATATATATATATATATATATGTAATATTTATTTATTCATGTAGGCTTTAAAAAATATTCAAAATATTCCAGTACCCTACCATTTCTCAAAATCGTAAAAATTTATAATACTATATCATACATACAAATAATATGTATTCATTTTTTCATATATAAATATTTTTACTTTTTG
Organism: Plasmodium blacklocki (nom. inval.); assembly: GCA_900097035.1. Lineage (NCBI taxonomy): Eukaryota > Apicomplexa > Aconoidasida > Haemosporida > Plasmodiidae > Plasmodium > Plasmodium blacklocki (nom. inval.). The sequence goes on from LT969562.1 coordinate 1,229,690, forward strand.
TAGATAAAATGAAAGAACAAAAAAAAAAAAACAAAACCTCTGTTATCTAGTTTATAATGTTAGAAATTTCTTAAAATAAAAGAATAAAATAAAAATAGAAAAAAAAAAAAAAAAAAATTAATTCATTTCATAAGAGAATATAGCCAAAATATTTCAAATAGCTAAAATATTTCCAAATAGCCAAAAAAAAAAAAAAAAAAGAAAAAAAAAAAAAAAATATATATATATATACAGAATAGCTACAAAATTTCCAAATATCTCAGAATATATTTTCAATTTTATGTTATTATTTTTTTTTTTTTTTCTTATCTGCAAATGTCAACCAAATACATCATAGAGCATTTAGATGAACTGGAGGAATGGTGCATATATGAATATATACATATATGCCAAACAGTAAGAGATGAAAATGTAATATTTACAAAATTCTGTGAAAACTTTAGTGAATTGACAAATGGTAAATATAAACCTGAATGTTATGAAAAGTCAATAGATGAATTAAAGAATGAACTATTGTCAGGAAATATTTGTTTATTAGACATGAAAGCAAAGAATAAATTAATATGTAACGATAAAAATAAAATTGATTTTTTATTATTCGGAGGGATATTAGGAAATGTTCCATCTGATGATCGTACATCAATATTAAGAAAATTTAATTTCCCTATATCAAGAAATTTAGGTCCTATACAAATGACTACTAATACAGCTGTTCTTGTTTGTCATATTATTTTGAATGATAATATCGAATTAGAAAACATTCCATATGTTGATAATCCAGAGATTTTTCTTAAAAATAATAAGGAATCCATTACACTTCCTTTTCGTTTTGTTTCCAAATATTATTATACCAAATGTGAGCCAGATAAAAATGTTCCTATTCTTCCAGAAAATTTTAAAGAGTACTTAATAAAATTGGGTGATCAACAGTTTGATGATATATCATCATTTTTGGAAGATGAACATCATTAACTTTTAAAGGGATTGACATGTTGAATGTGTTTATATATATATATATATATATATATATGTATAAATATTATTCTTATAATATAAAATTTTTTTTTTTGTTGTTGTTGTTGTTGTTGTATATTTGATTTATTTTTTTCATAAGTTGAAAGAACAATTTTTTATTTATATGCATTAATAATTTTAAATAGAAGATAATGAACAAATATGAAAATATATCATATTATATCATATGAAGTAAATCAATTTTTATTAATTCCTGGAGATGAATTTAATCTTAATATATTCTTATCCTTTTATTATTGTTTTATTATGTTTTATTTTGTTTTATTATGTTTTATTATGTTTTATTATGTTTTATTTTGTTTTATTATGTTTTATTTTGTTTTATTTTGTTTTATTTTGTTTTATTTTGTTTCATTTTGTTTTGTTGTTTTGTTTTGTTTTGTTTTGTTTTCCTTTCTTTTCTTTTCTTTTCTTTTTTCTTTTCTTTTCTTTTCTTTTTTCTTTTCTTTTTTTTTTTTTTTTTTTGTACTTTTATACACCAAACTTTATCCACTTACAAGATTTTATCAATAAAATTAAAAAAATAAATAAAAAAATAGAAATATACATATTTAGAAATACATTTGTATATTTTTGTATATTTATATATTTGTATATATGTTCATTTTTTTATCCATTAAAAATGTGTATAGGTTAATAATAAAAATTCCATTATTCCAAAAAACATATATATTTTTTTTTTTTTTGATCATATATATGTGTATATACATCACTTTTCAAAATATAATTTATATAAATTTTGAATTTCATATTTATATATGGATTCATCATTTGTTATATCTGGTGTTTCTAGTATGATAGGAATATTTTTAAAATATTTAGATTTCATAATATATTTAAAAGTATCCATAGTTAATTTCCCTTTTCCAATATTTTCATGCCTATCCAATCCACTTCCTATATCTGATTTTGAATCATTTAAATGAACAGCTTTTAAATATTTAACATTAACAATATCATCAAATTGTTTCATAACGTTATCAAAATTTTCAAAGGTTTTAATATTATAACCTGCAGCGAAAGTATGGCATGTATCAAGACATACTCCTATTCTTTCTTTGTCATGTACTAGATTAATAATATCTCTTAAATGTTCAAATTTCG
>LT969562.1:1236828-1248432 GCA_900097035.1 Plasmodium blacklocki (nom. inval.)
ATTATTATAATTATTATCATATATATATATATATATATATATATATATATATATATATAATAATATCATTTTTTATTTAAAAAACTACAAAAATGTATAATTAAAATAAAGAGACGTTTATCATATGACGAGAATAATATGCTAATATTTATAATTATATATATATAGATATATAGATTGTATAATTTTGTTATTAATACATATATATAATATAAATTTATGTATGTTTTTTTTTTTATTTTTTAACATATATATATATTTATATATATATTTCAAAATTACATTTTATATAATATATTTATATTTTATATATATTTTTATTTTCTTGATTCATATATAGAGCCATATAATGAAATAAAATATATTTGTACATATCGAAAAAAAAATAAATATAAATATTTTATAAATAAAATATATTAATTTTTTCAATATTTTTTAATTTATTTATAAAAGTTTCTCTTAATATTTTAACAAAAAAAGGAATATTATACTACTAAGAGAAAGAAGGAAAGGAAAAAAGAAAGAAGAAAAAAAAAAAAAAACAATAAAAATATTATTAACTATATTTTAATAACATATATAGAAGTATCTTAATATTATATGTTTATAAAATATCTCCTTTTTTTTTTTTTTTTTTTTTAATACTTTCATTGTATATTTCTATATAATCACATATATATATATATATAATATATTTATTTTAATTTTTAATGTTATGATTCTTTAATTTCATGTTTTTTTTTTTTTTTTTTTTATATATAATTAATATTTATTCTATTTTACATATATATATATATATAATATATATATATGTTTCTTTTTCTTTTTTTTAAATATAAAAGAAAAGAAAAAAAAGAAGAACATTTTGTTATATATATTACATAGTCAAAAAGAAAGATTATATTTTAAATATAATAAATAATAATAATAAAGAGATGTATATGTGAATAGGAGAATTTATTTTTATGCCTAACAACAGTATTGTATATATATATATATATATTTTTTTTTCGTGTATATATATATATATATATATATATGCATATACATATATTTATATTTATATATTTTCCTTTATATTAAATTTTTATTAAATATAAAAAGTGTAATATAAATGTCGTCTATTTTATAAAGTACTTAATAGAAATATGAAAATGTATACAGGGACAATATATAGATATATTTATTTTGTATGTAAAATAAATTAGTAGAAAGCATTTTAAAAATAAAAATATATTGGACACGTTGTAATATAGTTATTTCACAAAGAAAAAAATATATATGTGTACATATTTTTTTGTATGTTGAAGGAATTAAATCTGTATATAATTTGTTTTATTACCATTAAGTATATATATATATATATATGTATATTTTTTATTTTATTATTTATTTATTTTATTTTTTTTTGTAATTAAAAATTTCGATTTTATTTTTGTGTAAATCCTATACATTATATGTAGAGTTACGTTTGTATTTATATATGATGTACAATCATATAGTTTTTATATATTTTTTTTAAATCAATAAAATAATGTTAAATGGTATTATGTATATATATTATATATATATATATATTTTTTTTTTTTTTTTCGTCTACTTCCCATAACAAAAAAATTAACTAAAAATAAATAATCAAATATTATATATAGTGTATATAACATATATTATTTATCATATATATTTTATATCACATATATTATATATCACATATATTATTTATCACATATATTTTATATCATATATATTTTATATCACATATATTATATATCACATATATTATTTATCACATATTTTTTATATCACATATATTATTTATCACATATTTTTTATATCACATATATTATTTATCACATATATTATTTATCACATATATTATTTATCACATATTTTTTATATCACATATTTTTTATCATAAAACAATCGAAAATTATGGCTATCAGGGTACAGTTTGAAAATTCAAATGAGGTGGGTGTCTTTTCAAGATTAACAAATTCGTACGCTCTTGTAGCTTTAGGAGGATCTGAAAATTTTTCTAGTGTTTTTGAATCCGAATTATCACAACACATCCCCTTAGTATATACAACGATCGGGGGTACAAGAGTGATAGGTCGTGTTTGCGTCGGGAATAGGAAAGGACTTCTTGTTTCTAGTATATGTACAGATCAAGAATTATTACATTTGCGAAATTGTTTACCAGAAAATGTAAAAATAAAAAGAATAGAAGAAAGATTATCAGCTTTAGGAAATTGTATAACAACAAATGATTATGTAGGTTTAATTCATACAGATATAGATAGAGAAACTGAAGAAATAATACAAGATGTATTAGATATTGAAGTATTTCGAACTTCTATAGCTGGAAATTTATTAGTAGGAACATATTCTTATTTTACAAATAATGGAGGTTTATTACATGCAATGACTTCATCACAAGAAATTGAAGAATTATCAGAACTATTACAAATACCATTAATTACAGGTACAATAAATAGAGGAAGTGATCTTATAGGATCAGGATTAGTTGCAAATGATTGGTCAGCATTTTGTGGAATGGACACTACAGCTATAGAACTTAGTATTATTGAAAAAGTTTTTAAATTGAATAATATAGCAGATAATAATATGGAAGACCCCTTTAAATATAAGTCTTCCATAATACAAACAATGATATGAGACTTATGATTTATCGAAGGTTTTTATTTTATGTGTATAATATGGCCTACATATGTACAAATAAGTGTATGCACATGTATATGTGTAAACAAAGATTGGATATAATATATATATATATATATATATATATATGTATATATTTTATTTTTATTTTTATTTTTGAATTTTTTTTTTTTTTTTTTTAATGCAATATTAATTGTACCTTATCTAACTCTACCACATTTTGTTTGTATAAATTTCGATATATGAACACATATACTCATAATAAAAATAATAAAAAAAAAAAAAAAACAAAATTATGAAATAAAAAAAATATTATATTAAATTAATATTATAAATGATGAATGATAATTTTCATTTGGTTTTTTATAAAAAAATTCATGACAATATATATATATATATATATATATATATATTTATTTATTTATTTTATTTGTTGGTAAAAATGACGAGTACCTCCTTTTCATTAACAGTAATTTTTTCCTCGAAGAATTTGTTCGGCAATTCATGTACCTTTTTTTCATCATCGAGTATATTTAGATTTCTTCTTAGACATTTTTTAATATATTCATTTTCGTTGACCATATGATTTTTGAATGTTTGATTATATATATATATATGCATAAGTACAGGTGAGTTTTGATTTAATGATAAATTTTTTCTAATTTTTTGTATATGATTACATATTTCTCTTGCACTAGCCATATTTTCTAATTGTTGATCAGCTGTAAAATCCATTAATATAGTAATATAATTATTACTAATAGCTTCAGTATTATCATTTTGTATATTATGGTTCATTTGTATGATAATATCATCTGATTCTAATAATATATTATCTATAATAATTTGTTTATTTCTTTGAAATAATTTAATATCTTCTGCATTCATATTTTTTATTTTATTTTGTATATTTTTTATATTGGCTCCTAATTTTACTCCTAATTTCTTAAAATTTGGTATAGCTGAAAAATTTAAACATGTAATATCATTAGAATATTCTATATTAAGAACATTTAATTCTTCTTTTATATAATTTGATATATAATCAAAATTATTAAAGAATGATTCATTTTTATGTAATATTGTTAATAATTTTAATGGTTTTTTATTTGGTGTTTTTCTTTTCTCTCTTAAATTTCTTCCTAATAATATAACATCTTTCATATGTTCTATAAGTTCTATAAATTCATATTTAATATTATATTTATCATCAATTTGTGGTAACATAATAAAATGTACACTTTTATATATATTATTCTCATTGATGTATTCATTTGTTAAATTAAGTGTTTTGTTATTTTCATTATGTTGGGTTTTTTCCTTATTTATATATTTTATATTTTTTAAAAATTGAAAAATATATTCAGATATAAATGGTGTAAAAGGAGCCATAATTATTGTAAACAAATATAAAGTTTTACCTAAAACATTTAATGATTGATGTGTATTTTCTTTGCCTAACATACCTCTCATACGATCTCTATTTAATCTTATATACCAGTTTGTTAAATTTTCTATAAAATTTAATAATTTTGGAAGTACATTATATAATTTATATGCTTTCATTTCGGTATGTACTGAATTTATTACACTTTGTAATGATGAAAAAATCCATTGATCCATAATATTATCATTTTTATATATATAATCTGTATTAAATAAAAATTGTATATTATTCGTTGTCTCATATCTTGTAACTTCTTGAGAAAAAAATCTAAAACTATGATAATATGGTAATATAAAACTTTTAACAATTTCATTTACACCTTTTTCTTGAAATTTTAAATTTTCAGCACGTACAGCAACCGAATTTATTAAATATAAACGTAAACTATCAGCACCATATTTATTTAATATATATATAGGATCAGGATAATTTTTTAAACGTTTACTCATTTTCTTTCCATCAGAAGCTAGAACTAATCCATTACATATCAAATTTTTAAAAGGAGCTTTATTAAAAAGCAATGTACTAATAACTAGTAATGTATAAAACCAACCTCTTGTTTGATCTAAACCTTCAGCTATAAAATCTGCAGGGAAAATTTTATTAAAATCATTTTTTTCTGTAGAAAATGGATAATGTACTTTAGCATATGGCATAGAACCACTTTCAAACCAACAATCAAAAACTTCTGGTATTCTTTTTAAATTTGGATATTTATCACCTTTTGGATTTTTTATTTCAATCTTATCAATATAATGTCTATGTAAATCATTAATATTTTTTATACCAGATAATTCTTCTAAATGTTTTATACTTTCTATACATATAATAGTTTCCATTTTTTCATCACACCATATAGGTATAGGTGTACCCCAATATCTATTTCTACTAATACACCAATCTTTTGCATCTTTAATCCAATTATGAAATTTTTTTTCTTTTACATGTGCTGGGATCCAATAAGTTGTTTCATTGTTCTCAACTAATCTATTTGTTGAATTATTTACACGTACAAACCATGCAGGAATAGCTCTATATATTAATGGTGTATCACTTCTCCAACAAAAAGGATAAGAATGGACAATTGTATTATTACTCATCAATCTATTATTTTCTTTTAATATTTTCTTTATTACATTATCAGCATCTTTTATATACATACCTTTCAATTCTTCAACTTCATTAGTAAAATATCCATTCCAATCTAATGGATCTATTAATATATTACTTTCAGGATCAATAATACCATTTTTACAACATACACGATAATCGTCTTCACCATAAGACGGAGCACAATGTACAATACCTGTACCAGCATCATCACTTACAAAGTCATCACTTAAAATTTTATATGCTCTTTCTTTAAAATTATGTTTTTCATAAAAATTATTAAATAAAGGTTTATATTTTAATTCTTTTAATTCAACACCAACAAAACGATTAACAATTTTCAATTTTTCGACATTCCATTTTAATTCTTTAATAATCCATTCTAATCGACATTCAGCAAAAATAAACATTCTTTTGCTTTCTAAATGAAATACTTTTAAATATATAAAATTTTCATTAACACAAAGAGCAAGGTTAGATGGCAATGTCCAGGGTGTTGTAGTCCATGCAAAAATTTCACAATGTTGTACATTACAATGGTTATTATTTTCATCTCCATGAATATTATTATTATTATTATTATGGGAATCATTTTCATCAATACGCTTTTCATTGGATATGTTACATTTTGCATTTTTCAAATAAGGATCATAAAGCATTAAATATTTCTCAACAACTGATTGAATATCATCTGATACATTATATATATTCTTAACATTTGGAAAATCAGAACATATTATAAAACTAATTATTATACTAGGATCTGGTGTATCTTTATAATTTAAATTTAATTCAAAATTAGATATAGGTGTATTACATTTACATGAATAAGGCATAACTTTAAAAGATTTATAAATATAATTATTTTTATATAACTCACTAAAAACCCACCATACACTTTCCATAAAACTTTTATCCATAGTCTTATAATCATTTTTAAAATCAATCCATCTACCAATACGTTCAACTGTTGTTTCCCATTCTTTCGAATATTTTAAAACTATTCCTCTACATTTTTCATTATATACATCAATACCCATATTTAATATATCTTCCCTCTTATTTATATTATTTTCTTTTTCTATCTCATATTCTACAGGTAATCCATGACAATCCCAACCAAATCTTCTCTCAACATAAAAATCAGATTGATAAAAATATCTTGTAACACAATCTTTTATGATACCAGCTAATAAATGACCATAATGTGGTAATCCTGTTGCAAACGGAGGTCCATCATAAAATATATATGGTTTTTTATTTTTAGATAACTCATTTGATAAATTAAATGCATCAATATCTTTCCAATATTTTAATATCTTTTCTTCTTCCTCTACTATATTTGGATTATCACTTATACCTGTGAATGTTAAAGTTACCATTTCTTCAACTCTCAATGTTGTATGTATTTTATTATTAAAAGAACCAAGCGATAACAATTTATTAAAACAATATCCTGATATATAATATCTTATATTATCTATATTTCCTTTTCTGTTACTATTAAATCTTCTTATACTTTTCTTTAAAATTAAATCCTTTTTTCCTATATATATATTTATATGTACAAGCTCTTTATTTGAAACCTTAAAATAAGGCTCATTTAAAAATCTTAACATATAAAAAAATGAAAATTATATAAAATAAAAAGATATAACACCACGTTAACAAAAATATATAAATATAAAATATATCAACTATATATATAAATAGGTATTTGTATATGTATATTTAATTTTTTAAATATATATGGCTCACATATATATATATATATATATATTATATATATATATATATTGAAGATACTCAATTGAAAAAGAGTATAAAGTTCCTTAAAAAAAATAAAACTCATAAAATATAATATTTTTATATTTATAATTCTATGAAAAAATAAAAAATAATAATAAATCAAAATATATACATATATATATATATATATATATATATATATATATATATATATTTTATTTTTGTTATGTTATTTTATTTATAGAAATATATATTTTTATAATTTTAAAAATATTAAATTATATATAATATTTTGTACATAACATTATGTCAACAGAACATATATTATTAAGATATAAGGGACTGAAAATAAATATTTTTCTTTAAGAAAAATAAAAGAAATAATATTATATATATATTATATATATATATTATATATATATTATATATATATATATTTATTTATTTATTTATTTAATATTACATAGTATTATTTAATGTAGATATAAACCAATACTATTTTTTTATTTTATATGTATTTATATTTACAAAATATTTTTATTAGAGTATAATTTAATTCAATAACTTTATAAAAATTTATATACATATATAATATTAATATATATATATATATATATATATATATTATATATTTTTTAATTGGCACTGTTATATAATATATTATATTATAATATATATATATATATATATATGTTATATAGAGAGATAACAATATTTTATAATATCTCGATATTAATTCTTATGAATTTGTTTTATATTTAATTATGGTATTTATATTATACTCAAAATATTATATATATATATATAAATATATATTATTTATTTAATAATTTAATTATAATAAGAACATCTTATAAAATAAAGAATACACATAATAAAATTATATATATATATTATATATTCACTTTAATGAATACCTTTTTTTCCACATAAAATAAAAAAAAAAAAAATTTCTTTTTATATATACGTCCTACTTCAAAATATAGATAGATACAATTTGTATATATAAAAATTATATGTAATATATTTATATATTAAAATAATGTGTTCTTTTATTTATTATAATTTCTTTTTCTTTTTTTTTTTTTCTTATATGTATATAAATTAAAATTTTTAATGTTATATATCTTTTTATTTTCTTTATATATATATATATATATATATGTGAATTCTTTATTTCCTTTTTTTTTTTTTTTTTTTTTTTTTTTATTTTAAGAATCAAAAATATAATATATATATATTATGGATATTTATTTATAAGCATAGAAAAACTTGTAAATTAAAATAACCAAATGATTTTATAGTATATAAAAAAAAAAAGTTATCATATAATTTGTACATATATATATAATAAAAATAAATAAAAAAAAACATTCTAATATAAACATAATTTTGAATAAATAATTTAATTTCACCATAAATCATTAAAAATGAAAATTATATTTCTCATAAATGTTGTCATACTATTTTTAACTAATGTATTAACAAAAAAACATGTGATAAGTAATACACTGGTAAGTATAAAAGAGAAAAATGAATAAAAAATGTATATATATATATATATATGTGTCCATAAATTTTTGTACATTTTCTATATTATTTTTTATTTTTTTTATACTTATTGTAGAATTTTATAAATGTTAATCCTAAACAATTTAATAATAGTATAAAAAGATTAAAAGCTACAGGTAAAAAGTGAAATGTGTATAAATTATTTGTGTAACATATATATATATATATATATATATATATATATTATATGTGTATATTTTATTATCATTTCTGTGTTATTATATGGATTCACATATAATTGTATATAGTCTATAAATTTGTTCATTTACATATTGTTTTTATTGTTTGTTTTTGTTTATTATTTTTTTTTAGAATATAAAATTGATAATAAAATAATTAGAGGTCCTCTCACACCTTTGAATGAATATATTTTAATTCAAAAAGATGAAGCTTATGACACGACCGACAGCGGAGTGTTTATTGGAGATACTGTAAGGATTATATAAACAAATATAAAAATATAAAAATGAATAAATGAATAAATAAATAAATAAATAAATATATATATATATATATATATATGTGTATATTTTTTTTTCTTTTATCCTTTACCATAGTTAAAAAAAAATCAATATATTGGAAAAGTCTTAAGTGTCGGAGCTGGTGCAATTAATACAAAAAATGGGTAGGAAAAAATTTTAAAATTGTATAAAATATTTTACAAATAATTTAATATAATATAATATAATAAATAATTGTACATAACGTTTTGATCACTTTGGATCATATATATTTTTATTATGCGCACAAAGGCTGAATTTTTAAAAAATAATATAAAATTTTAAAAATAGAATATTTTGTATATGCGCTAAAATAATTTTATTATTATTTTTTTTTTTTTTTTGTTCATATTTTTTTTATATATATATATAAAATGTATGAAAAAAAAAAAAAAATACAAATTATGTTTAATAAGAAAAACAAATTGAAAGATATCTTCAAAATGTATTATATAAATAAATAAATAAATATATATATATATATATATATATATATATGTGTCTATATATACCTCTGTTTATGCCACACATTTCTTATTTTTTTCATATTTTTTTTTTATTAGTGAAAGAATACCTATAGACATTCAAGTTGGTGATGTTGTTATTTTTAACCCGAACGATGGGAATAAGGTATGATATATAACAAAAATAAAATAAAATAATATAATATAATATAATTATTATTAGTTAGCTTTTTTGAAGAAAAAAAAAAAAAAAAAATAATATTATATAATATAATTATTATTAGCTAGCTTTTTTGAAGAAAAAAAAAAAAAAAAAAAATAATATTATATAATATAATATAATTATTATTAGCTAGCTTTTTTGAAGAAAAAAAAAAAAAAAAAATAATATTATATAATATAATATAATATAATTATTAATAGCTAGCTTTTTTAAAAAAAAAAAACTGAATATGCTACATGTAATAATTCTTATTATTTTTTCCTAAACATATATCCATAATTTTCCTTTCTTGCTTATTTTTATTTTAGATAAAATATAATGATAAGGAATGCTTATTAATATCAAACGAAGAGATATTAGGGAAAATAAACGATTCAAATGAAATTAATCCATTGAATATTACACCTTTATATGACCGTGTGTTAATAAAATTGATAAATCCGAACGTTAATTCGGACTCCTTAATAATTATACCAGAGTCAAAGAATAATGATAAAGTAACAGATGGACAAGTTGTAGCAATAGGTAATGGAATATATGATGAAAATAATCAAAAGGTACCTATAGATTTAAGAATAGATGATTATATTAAATTTTCACCTTTTTCAAATGAAAGTTGTGAATTTACTTACCAGAACGCTAAATATACATTTGTAAAGGCTAGATATGTGATGGCCAAATATTAGACACCCTTCACATAATATATATATGTATATATTTATGTGTGTTTATATTTAGAATCATCATTTTATTTTATTTTTTTGAAAAAATAATAATTTTTAAAATAATTTACCTTTTATTTTATTTTATTTTTATTTTATTTATTAATTTTTTTTTTTTTTTTTGTCTTTAAACATATATAAAATTAAATATACGTATGTAAAAAATAAATAAAAAAAAAAATATACAACATCGAAACGATGTAATATTTTAAAAAAATTATATATATATATAAGTGATAATCATTTATTTCGTAAAATTATTTAATTTCATATTTTAAAATCTATGAAAGATATAACTGCTTGTAACAGATTAAGAGTTACAATAGGATAGAATTTAGAAACATAAATGTCATTAATAATATGTAGGATATGTATTAATTGATAATTTTTCAAAATTGTTTTTAATAATCTGTAATTTGAACCATAGATAGGCGATGTGCTTTGTTCATATTTTTTAATATAATATTGTATGAGCTCTTTTTCATAAAGAGATTTTTTAATATTATAATATGGATCTATTTCCATATATTTTATAAATTTAATCGAAACATATATACATAATGCTTCTTCTAATTCTCTTGATATATAGAAAGATGAATTTTTATGATAATCATTGTTATGCATTTCATTTTGTACTTCAAAATAATTATTATATAATTTCTGTACTATCATATATATATGTTTATAATTATGTGACTTTTCCATTTTGGTGAGCCATATATAAGCATGCATTAATTCATGGGCAAGATAAAAATAAAAAGATATTTTCGGTACAGCGCTGGTTAGAGAAATATTATCAATCAATTTAATATTTTCATTGGAAATGTTTAGATATTTCAAATTTATGTTTTTATATTTATAATTGTGTATACGTTTATTTTGTTCATGTAATTTAAATAATTTTTTTGCTGACACGGTAACACATCCGCAGGAGGAAACAGTTCTTTCACACAATTTATCATCATATATGTTATAATTATATGTACAATTATTATACATATCACTACTATATATATTACTACTATATGTATTATTATATGTATTACTACTATATGTATTATTATATGTATTACTACTATATGTATTATTATATGTATTACTACTATATGTATTATTATATGTATTACTACTATATGTA
>LT969562.1:1251171-1261171 GCA_900097035.1 Plasmodium blacklocki (nom. inval.)
TTCCTTATTTTTTTAATATAGTCGAAGAATGCTGCTGATGTGTTGGTATAGAATCTGGAAATTCTGGATGATGTATTATGAATAGTTATATTATTATTTAATGTATGATCATTTGAGTGATTTTTATTTGTTATATTATTACTTATTATATTAGTTTGATGAGAAATATTTGGTTTCTTGATTATTTCTGTATTTGTTATTATATTATTGTTTAGCAAATATTTTTCTTGTATATTATTAATATTATTAATATTATTAATGTTATTAATGTTATTAATATTATTAATGTTATTAATATTATTAATATTATTACTTTGTATGTTATCATTTATGTCTGCTTGTTTTATATTGATTAAAGGTATTGATATGTTTTTATCTGTATTGGATATATATATATTGTTTCTCTCTTTTGTATATAAAGATTTAAATGAATTAAAAAAAGAAGAAAAATATTTTCTTTTATTATTATTTGTTATTCTGTTGTTAATATTTGTCTTGTCTGATTTATTTATTTTATTTATTTTTTCTACTTTTTGTACTTTATGTACTTTTTTTATTTTGGATTCATCATTTATATGTATTGAATAAAAGTCAGTAATTTTTTTTTTTTCTTCTTCATTCATGTTGTTCTTTTCCTTATGGTTGAGCATAATATATGTAGATCTTTCTATCCTATTGTATTTCATATGATTAAGTTGAAATGTATAAATATGATTTTTTTCATTATATTGTATTTTATTAAAAGTATAAATGTTTTGAAACGTAATAAATTCTTGGGATATATTTATATGTAAATATGAATCTAGAAAATATAGAATGTCCCCTATTATATTTACAACATTTTTGTTACAACAAATTAAAGGAATGTTACGACAATCCTCACATAATTTTTCTCTGTTTGATCCACAACAAGAAGTAAGAGATGAAATATTGTTATTCATAATTTTCTTCTCACAGCAAATACAACACTTTAAGTTGTCTTTACATGATATGCACATTTTATAAGTCTTCCATAGATTATTAATATAAGTACATTTTTCTTTTATTATGTTACGACAGTAAGAGCAAGTATTTTCTTTATCCTTTCTTCTCATATTAAGAAAATAAAATGAAAAAATAAAATGAAAAAATAAAATGAAAAAATAAAATGAAAAAAATAAAATAAATAACAAACAAAAATGTAATAAATAATATATAAACAGGACACCATTCAAATATATTTATCCTATTGTTAAAATGAAAAATTATTTTATGAATATATTCAAAAGAAAAAGTAAGAACAGTTCATAAAAAAAAAAAAAAAAAAAAATCACACATATATATATATAGATATTTCATTTGTTGTGACAAAAATTTTTGCATGGTCCTATGAAAAATAAAATGAAAACAAATTATTCAAAGTCATCCTTTTTTTCTTTTTTTTCAGATATATGAAAAAAATTTTGTCCTATTTTTTTTTTTTTTTTTTTTTTTTTTTGCCTTTATCGGAACATATGGATAATTATATATATATATATATAATTGTTGTAAATAAAAAGGGAACTATTGTAATATTTTCTTTTTCTTATTTTTCTTTTTTAATTTTTTTTTGTTTAATGATAATAAAAGTTTACAGACATAACGTTTTTTTTTTTTTTTATTTTAAACATTGAATATGATATCGTCCGTTGATATATGCATGCATATTGTTACCATACGGATCTCATAAAAGAAAAAAAAAAAAAATTACATTTGCTCTGAATTTTTTTTTTTTTTTTGTAATCTCTTCACATGTAAAAATAAACAAACAAATAAATAAATAAATAAATAAATATATATATATATATATATATATATATATATATTTATTTATATATTTATATATAATGTTTTTATAAAATAATGAGGAAATAAAAAAAAAAAAAAAATGTATTAAATGCGAAGAAAGCTTAAAAGGAGAATATATAAGGACCCTTTTCCATATATAATAGTATTTATTTTAATTATTTCATTTTATTTTATTATGTTATATGAATTATATATTATGTTACATATAATTAAAATATATAATTTATATATCCTAATGCAAAGTTATATTAATTTATGAATAAGAGGAATGAATAAAATAATCAAATGATTTATTATTTTTTATATTAATTTAAATGCTCAATTTTTTTTCAAAAAAAAAAAAATGTTTTGAGGGACGTACAAAAGTAAAAGTTAATGGAAATGGTAAATATATATAATTGAATAATTAAAAAGTTTATAAATGTATTTTTCTATGTGAAGTATATGTTGTAACATTAATATATATCATCCAACAGATATCATAAAGAAAAAAAAAAAAAAAAAAAAAAAAAAAAGCACAACACAATATAATTAAGCATTTATACACTATGTATGTATTATTTTTTTTTTTTTAAGGAGTATAAGGTGTAAACGTCCATAGAAAAAAAATTTAATACATTGTATATATAATGTATAAGGTCATAACATATTATTTATGTGTAACTTGTGGATGTATATTATGACGGCTGGTCCCTTTTGTTCAAGAGAACAATATTATAAAAATGATAACATTTGATGATATAAAAATGGTTATGTCATAATATGGAGAACAACAAAAAAAAAAAAATAAAAAAATAAAAAAAATAAAAATAAAAATAAAAAAAATAGTCACGATATCTAATATTTTTAAAATAGGAACAAATAAATAAATCCTTACATACATACATACATACATATATATATATATATATATATATATATATGTATATATTATTTCTCCTTGTTGTGTATTTTACCATTTATTTATAAAAAAACTATGAATATTTTGTCCATCCACATTTTCTCTTTTATCGCTTGTCTTTTATTATGTAATATAAATCAGGTGCTTACACTTAAAGTGTTAAATTATAATAACGTTTATAAAAATTTTTCTTTTTCCATCCCTTTATATAACAATTTATTTCAACAAGAAAACACTTGTAAAAAAAGGAACCAATTATTACATATAAAATCAAGGGGAGGTTTATATAATGAGTATTCCAATAATTCTGAGAAACTTTTTATGTTAAATAAAACCAATAGAAATATAACAAGAAGAATTGCAAATATTCAAAATGTATTAAGGAAAGAAGAAAAGAAAGAAAGACATATAATAAATAATAAGAAAGAATCCAATAATGAAGACTCTAGAAATAAGAAGGAAAAAAATATAACTATAAATGAAAATGTTGATAACTTTTTTTATGAAGGAAGTGATAAAGAGGAAGATTTATTTAATTCAAATCTGAACATTTTAGATAGTGAAAAAAAATATAGCAGACAAATATATACACATGGATATAATGAAGAGAAAAAAATTAGAGGAAGTAAAATTATTATTATTGGATTAGATGGAATCAGTTGTGAAATATGTAAAAATTTAAGTTTATGTGGTGTTCGAGAAATAGGTATTTATGATAATAATCTTTTAACATACGAAGATATTGATAATCTTTATTTATGTAATAAAAAATTAGTAAATGAACAAATAAAAAGTATATCGTGTGTAGATAATATACAGAAATTAAATGAAAATTGTAAAATAAAAGCTTTGACTACAAATTTGTATGATCATATTTTAAATTATGATATTGTCGTTTCTGTAAATCAAAAAACAGATTTAAATATAAAATTAAACAATTATTGTAGAAAAAATAAAAAAAAGTTTATATGTGTTAATACATGTGGTTTATTTGGTAGAGCATTCATTGATTATGGTGACTTTTATTATACAAATAATATTGATACTAATACTACATATAATAATAATAATAATAATAATATTTATAGTGATATGTACAAAATTAATAAAGTTGAATTTCTCAAAAATAATATCATTGTGTTATCATATTTACCTTTTTATAATATGCAATTAAATGAAGGTGATAAAGTAAAATTACTCTTAAATAATAATTCAGGAAAAAATTTACAATTAGACAACTTTATCATTGATCGTATCTGTAGAAAAAATCATAAAATATATTTATCTGTTTCAATAAATAAATATAATAATTCAATTTTTAAAATATTTAATAACGTCTTTCAATCATTCTTTACTAATTGGTTATTTACGTATTTCTCTAATTCTTTTTTATACACATATTTTTTGAATTTTATATCATATCTATTTAAATTTAATAAAAAAAAATTCTTATATAATAATTATTCTCATTTTTATAATGTTAAAAAATTTGTTCAGGAAAATAAATTAAATTATTCCATCAGTTTGATAAAATTACCTGAACAGTTCAGGTTAAAATATATAAGTTTAGAGGAATATATGAAAAAAAGAAAAAAGAAAAAAAGTTTATATAATATATATAATATATACAATATATATAATATATATTTATATATATATATGATAAAGAATAAATTAAAATTAATAAACGAAAATATAAGATTTTTATTAATATATATATATAGAAAATTATATGGAATAAGAAAAAATGAGTATGAATATAAAAATGTGGATGAATTAAAAGATGAAGAAATATGTTTTATGATATATGATGAAATAATGAAAGATAAGAAGAATAAAGAATTATCAGATGATGATATAAAGAAATTTACTTATTTATGTAAGAGAGTAAAGAAAGACATAAGTAATGAAATAATAAATGAATTTTGTTCATGTGCACATATTGAATTATCTCCTTTTTCATTTTTCTGGGGTGCATTATTATCACAACAAATATTGAAAGGTATAACACATAAATTTAAACCTATACATCAGATGTTTTATTATGATAGGAGGGATTTATTTCCTTTTTCTAATATATCAAAAATGTATTATGGAAAATATATGCATGAAAAGAATTTTTTTGGTGATGAATTTCATAATTTCTTAAAGAAATTAAATATTTTATTGGTTGGATCAGGTGCTTTGGGTTGTGAGTTTTTAAAACTGTTGGCAATATCTGGTATTTCATCGAATATGGATAAAAAAGAAAATCAAGTACATAATAATAAACAAAATAAAGATTTTAATAATATAAAGAATAAGGATAAATTCGATAATACTTCTAATTTATTAAATACAAATAAAAATACAGATGCATATGTTCCAATTAATATTCAAAAAAATGATAATGTCATATTAGAAAATAAAAAAAACAATATTCAAGGTTGTGTTCAGGTTGTAGATTATGATTACATTGAGGAATCGAACTTGTCTAGACAATTTTTATTTACATCAAAAGATATCAATAAATTAAAATGTCAAATAGCTTGTGAAAATATCAAAATGATAAATGAAGATATAAATTGTGACTTTTTAAAAATGAAAGTTGATGATACTATTTTTGATAATAAAGATCTGTTATTAAAGCGATACTCTATATTTACAAATAAAAACAATGAGATAAATGAACAAAAAAAAACAAAAAATATACATGAGAATCCTCTCATATGTATCTTATGTTTAGATAATTTAAAAAGTCGTATATTAATGGATAAATTTTGTTTATTAAATTTAATACCTCTAATCGAATCTGGAATCGAAGGATTAAAAGCAAGTAGTCAAATTGTGTATCCTTTCTATAGTGAAACATATTCTAGTGATAGTAGTAATACATCATCTAGTAATTTATATGATGAAGAAAAAAGTAATTCGTGTACAATAACTTCCTTTCCAAGAAATCATAAACATATAATTGAATTTGCTAAAAGTGTATATAATAATATGTTTTATGAAAATGTTATAAAAATGAATAAATTTATAAATGATCCTTTATATTATCTAGGAGAGTTATGCAAGTATGAAAATATATTAGATGCTAATAATTTATTACATTTCTTTAAACTAACCAAATTGTTTTTTCACTTTAATATACATAGCAATATACAAACATTATGGAATAATATATTTGTTCATAATATTTTAAATTTATTAAATAATAGTAAGGAAGAGGAAATAATACAATATTTTGATAGTTTAAATAAATTACCTGAACCAATATATTTTAATAAAAATAATAAATATCATATTAATTTTTTTAAATATGCAATGAATAATTATAAAAAGGTTTTTAGAAAATTTTTTAAAATTAAAAAAGAGATGATCGAAGATATATTTTATTATAAAAAAGAAGATATTCTTTTTATTAATCAAAAACGCCATCCATCTTTGTCATTTGAAAAGGTTATAACAAATTTGATTGAGAAAAATAATATACATATGGATGTAAGAAGAATTTTTTATTTTCTGGACGTAATAAAAAAAAATGCAAATATACAATTGTATGAATTATTAAAAAAAGAATTACTTGAATTATTTAACAACCCCGTCTTTTTGTTATCATTAAAGTATGTACAAAATAAAAAGTTGGCTGTAAATATAATGAGTGACAAAACAAAGTCCGTTTCTACGTTGAACTCAAAAAATAACCTGGATCACCTTGATACTGTAAGAAAGATGGATGTTAATAATATTAATAAAGATGATACTATTAAAAGGAATGACCCTAACAACATATCTAATAATAATAATAATAATAATAATAATAATAATAATAATAACAATAATAACAACAATAATAACAACAACAATAATAACAACAACAATAATAACAACAACAATAATAACAACAACAATAATAACAACAACAATAATAACAATAATAATGTCGATGTTGATCTGTTTTGTCCCCTTATCTATAACCTAGAAAGTAACAAGGATGACATTAATTTTATTTATAGTGTAACGAACATAAGATGTGAAAATTATCATTTCAAAAAATTAAATATGTTTGACTTTTTGAGGATAAGCAATAATATCATTCCTTCTATTGTTACTATCGTTTCTATGATATCAGCGTTGGCTTTCTTAGAAATGTACAAGATAGTGTTTTTCTTACATAATAAAAATAAAAGATCGAAAGATATCTCTACTTCATATGAACACAAATATAATAATGATGAAGAAGGGTTATTGAAAGGTTTGTCCACAAAAAAATCTGATCATAAAAATGAATTAAAAAAAATATTCCCACATGATATATCAAATGATGATATTAATAGTCCTACTCATAGTAGCAGCAATGGTAATAAAAGTGGAAGTAGTAGTAATATGATGAACATAGAAATGTTACCATATAAAAAATTAAAAATATATATATATAACAACCAAATAATTGTCAGAAATAATGATAATAAAAATATATTTTATTTTTTTAATGCTAATTATGAAAAATTAAAAGAACAATCAAAAGGAATATATAATCAATATGTAAATTTAGAAGATGATTTTATTACAATATCTGAATTAAAAAGTGTAGATACATGGACATATGACAATCCTATATTTGTAAAGAAAAATATTTTTTTTTCTATTTGGAATTATTTATATATAGATATATTTTGTAAAGATAAAAACCTGGGAAAACCTAGTTGTACATTAGGATCTTCTGGGATATCTTCTTCACATTTTCTAGATAATAATAATAATAATTATAATTTTTTTCCGATTTTATCCAAAGAAAAACAAAATAATATGAAGATATATGTTAATAAAATAAATGAGCACATTAAGTATATCTTGAATTTAATTAAAAATTATAAAGAAAAGAAAAATTATGAAAACAATAAAACGTATAATAAGCAAGAATCATATAATGTACTTGTTAGTATGTTAAATAAGATCTGTAATGAATATATTAATATAATAATAAATAACATTGATTTATTATCATCTTATTTAAATAATAAAAAGAAACACCTTAAAGAAAATATGAGCACATTTGATGACACGGTTCAATTTGTCTTACATATGAAGAGAACGTTGTGTCATATAAAAGATAAAATAGAAAGAATAAACAAAAATAATGTAAACGCAAATATAAATGTAAATGTAGATATAAAAAATAATGATCATAATAAAAAAAATAGTGATAATATAACCAAATGTAATATTAAGGATGAAAGAGAACCACGTATTAGTAATATGTTGTTCATGTTAAATAATATTAAAGAAGAAATAGAAAATGTAAAAAAAAATATTCTTGTATATATTGATAAAAATAATTTAGATATGAATACATATACAAATAATATTACATTAAACGAATTAGTAGAATCTATTGAAATTCTTTTTAATGTAAATATTCAAACGATTTGTGTACAAGACAAAATTATTTATTCTAAGTTTGATATCCCATCATTTAAACTGTATAACAATAAATATTTATATGATATTCTTTCTCATCTATTTAAGAAGGATAAAAAGTATCAAAGAGGAGAATTGCCTAGAACGTATGTTTTAAGCATATTTGCGAATGATAAGTTAACGAATAAGGAGGTAGTACTTCCTGATGTGCAGGTTAATATTCACTATCACGCGGATGGGTGATATATATGTGTGCATATATGTGTATATAATATATATATATATAGATATATATATATACTTTATATATTTTGTATATTTTTTTTTTATACATAAATTTTTTTTTTTTTGTTTGCATATATATATATATATATATATATATATATATATGTACTATTTGTCATATGGGTTCTTTTTCATTTTTTTGAACTTTTTTATAATGTGAATAAATAAAATATAAAATTATTGAAGAATTAAAAAAAAGAGGGAAGACATAAAAAAAAAAAAAAAAAAAAAGATTATGTTAACAATATGGATGTATATGCATATATAGTATGTTATATAAAATAACTTATTAAAAAAAAAAAAAAAAAAAAAAAAAAAAAAAGATTATGTTAACAATATGGATGTATATGCATATATAGTATGTTATATAAAATAACTTATTAAAAAAAAAAAAAAAAAAAAAAAAAAAAAAAGATTATGTTAACAATATGGATGTATATGCATATATAGTATGTTATATAAAATAACTTATTAAAAAAAAAAAAAAAAAAGATAAACACACAAAAATGTATAAATAATATATATATATATATATATATATATATTTCTTTATATATATATCCATTTAATAAGGCGTGTATATTTTATATAATCTTTTTTGAGGTGAAAAACTTTTTAAAATAAAAGTCCTGAACAATGGCAGCTATAACAATAATAATAATATTGAGAAAAGAGAACCACATTAATGTATCATTTAATTTATCATGAGCCTTTTTTTCTTTTTCTTCATCAGATTTTATTCTTTTAAGATTAACATGGAAGATATTCATTTGATCTAATATTTGTTTTAAATATAAAGTACCTTGATTTAAATGTTCAGTTTTAGCTACTTGTGCATAATCTCTAGCTTCAGTTCCATATTTAATTTCAAAATAAACTTCTATAAGCTTATCTGAATTATTAAAAGCACAAAATGAATAGGATGATGAATAGAATGTTGTAAATGCTGTTTTTATATCATGTTTATTAACAGTTTCGAATATAGGTAATTTAGGTTGTGTATGAAAATTTTTTTCATTAACATCAACATCATATATATATAATGATACTAAAGCATTTTTATGATTTGTTTTGAATTTACTTATAACTAATGTATCTTTATTTATTCTTTCTTTTATACATTTTAATTTCTTTCCTTTCATTTTTATATATATTTCTAAACCATTATATCCTATTATTTCAAATATTATAACAAGCCACAACCAAATTATTTTATTCATTATTTTTTTCTTTTTTTTATAAAAAATATTGATATACACACAAATATATATATATATATATATATATATATATATGAGATGTCTACAAAAGCAGAAAAGAAAAACTTCAAACTATAAACTTATAATATTATATAAGTGTATGTATATGTCTTATACACATAATATATTTTTTATTATCATCATATATAATTTTTTTTTTTTTTTTTATGTAAATATTATATTATTTACTTGTTATATACAACTTACCCAAAACGGTGTTATTTTAAAAGAAAAAAAAAAAAAATAAAAGAAAATACAATACAATAAATATATATTACATATATATTATATATTTCCCCTATATATATATTTATTATAACTATAC
>LT969562.1:1263671-1268671 GCA_900097035.1 Plasmodium blacklocki (nom. inval.)
ATAAAATTATAAATTTTTTTTTTTTTTTCTTTTCAACATATATTTATGAACTTGATAAATAAAGGTTTGACGTATAATATTTTTCATCACAAATGGTTACTTAAAAAATGTAACTGCAGGGGAATAGTTAGTTATAAAAATATAGAAGAATCGTTAAATAATATTAAAGAAAAAAAAAATCATGTCAATATTTTAAGTTTAGTTATAAGTAATAATAATCTTTGTTACTGTTTATTAAAAAATCAAATTATAAAAAAAATAGGATTAATCAATATTAAAAAAGATATCTATTCTTATGAAGAAAATGATTTTATGAAAAATAAAGGACATTACACACTGCCCACACAAGAAAGAATTGAAGAAAAACAAAAACAACAAACTACAAAAGTAGAGAAGACCAAAAAATTAGAAAGGCAGAAAAAAAATTTAAGATATAATTGTGAAAAGGAAGAAAATCCTTTAAGCTTTAATATCAAGGAAATATTAACAATGTTAAATTTTATCAAATTGTATTCAAATGATATAGGAGATACGGAAAATGAAAAATATAAAAGTAAAAATTTACAACATGATGATAATAGTCATAATTTACAATATGATGATAAAAGTAAAAATTTACAATATGATGATAATAGTCATAATTTACAATATGACGATAATAGTCATAATTTACAATATGATGATAAAAGTAAAAATTTACAATATGATAATAAAAATCTTAATTTTATGCACATTTCAAAATGTAGTATAAAAAAGGACAATGAAAATTATTTGCCTGAACAAATCAGGCAAAATATGAAAAATATCGAAAAAAAAACATATGATGAAAAAAGTGAGAAAAACGAAGAATGGATAATAGGAATAGAAAAGGTAAATGACAAATATGAAAAGAATAAATTAAAAGAAAAAATATTATCAATAATCGTATATTTTTTACAATCTATATTTGATTGTAAGATATTATTTTTTTGTCCTAAAGAAGCTCGTAATCATTTTAGTAATAAATGTAATTATGAATTGAATAGTAGAGAAGAGACATATAAATATATAAAGAATAAGATAAAAAATTTCCCTTGTATACAAAATGGTGATAATAACATAAACTGTTTATTTAGCGACTCTTATGTTATATCATTTTATACTTATAGATATTATATGTATGAACTTGTAAAAAACAACAGAACAATTTTTAATTATTTAGAAAAGCAGGTAAGAAAAAATAAAAATTTTCATTATATTTTACAAACCTTACAAAAAACGAAAAATAAAAAAAATAAGACCGAACTAACAGATTTGTTGAAGGATAAAATTCATAAAATTATTGATGTAGAGGCATATAAGTTGGTTGATAAATTTATGTTTTAAAAAAAATTAAAATATATAACATAAACATTAACACATATATATATATATATATGTGACAAATATGAAATTAAATAATTCAAGGAATATTGCATATATATATATATATATATATATATATATATAATCTCACATGTTACATTATATGATTAATCATGTGTATATTTTCCCAACCATACAAAATAAGTATTTAAATATATATATATATATATATATATTATTTATTTAATTATATTTTTGTAATTTTCCTTTTTGTTGTGTCACATAGACAATGTATATTTTTTTGTGTCTGCCACATGTATTAACGTATTATCTATATTTTTAGGCACACATATGAATACAATAATATTATTTTCACTGGTATATATAAAATGAATATTAATAATGTTTTTTTTTTTTAGTTCAATAAATTTTTTGAATGAAAGATTAATAACATCATAATGAAAATTTTTATTATTTGTATGTTGATAATTTTTTTCATGTTGTTGATGTGACGACCATGCATGTTCCTTATCATTTAACATGTGTTCCTTATTTTGTGTACATGTTTTCTTTAATTCATTTTTAATCATTGTATAAATATTTTTATTTTGAAAATACATTTGTTTAATATTTAAGAAATTATATTTAAAATTTAATGAGGATATATAATATTGATTAAATGTATTATTATTATATTTTAATAAATTTTCTGCATTGGATACTTTTATTTCTATATGTGAATCATCAAATATGTTTAATGATACTAATTCAACTTTGTTCAAACTTTTTAAGATCAAGAAATAGTTACTTTTTAGATGTTCAAGTTGTGTATTGCATCTTGATTGTTTTACATTTTTCGATATATTATCTATCTCATCATCATGTTTATTATTGTTCTTATTACATAATTCATCCGTTGAATTTTCTAAATTTATTTTATTGTTGTTAATCTTTTCTTCTGTCTCCGAAGAGCTATTGTCTTCACATGTTCCTTTATATTCATTATTTAAATTCAACAGTAAAATTTCGTTAAAGTGATTAAAATGAAAATGCTTGATACTAGTCATTTTTAAAAAATATATTTTCTTCATATTGAAATCAATAGAATAAATAAATATAGAATTATTCAATGTAACAACAAAAAGGAAATGTTCCACTACAAAGTAAAATAACCAAATACAATTATTTTTGTGTTGAAATAAATTATATTCATTTAATATGATACAATTTTTTAAAAAGTTTTTTTTTGAGCTTTTAAAAAATATATAGATATTTTTCATAAAATCTGAACATAGAATTAATCTTTTCTGATTATATCGTTTAAAATTATAAAGAATATTATTTACTCTTAATTCTTCTTTAATTTTTTTCTTTTTGATATTATAAATAACTAGATGATAACTAAAATATTTTTGGTACATTGACAAATTTTGATTCATATTATAATAATTATTATTAATAATATAATTATTATTATTATTAATAATATTTTTATTATTTTTAATATTTTTATTATTTTTATTATTTTTAATATTTTTATTATTTTTATAATTGTTTAATAAATAATTTTGTTGATTATTCTTTCCTGTAACTACATAATCATCCATAATGTGTAGCTGATTAATATTTATATAATTATTCATATTAATATGATTTATATTAACAGATGTATTATAAGAATTCATATTGTTACATATATCATCATAATTTAATCTTATCATAGATACAATCAATGTATCATTATTTAGAAAATCAAAATCATAAACTCTAAAAAAGTTTAACTTCGATATATCATAATTATATATTTTCATATTAGTCATATTAAAATTATATATACTAAATTTTTTATTGGTAAGACAAGCTATTTTATTAAATTTTTTATTTGTTTTACAGATATTTATAAATTCATTTTTTTCAAATGTAATATTAGCAATATGTTTATAATTCGATGTTTCTATAAAAGATAAATTAATAGATTCTATTTTGTTATTACTTGATTTATCTTTTTCACATGTTCGTTTTTTCTCATTGATATTGTTTTCTATGTTAAAATAATTATTATAATATATATTAATTTGTTTTGAATATACGCACAAAATATTTTTAAGATTCGATGAAAAATATAACATACTTGTATTACTTACAATATTTCTTATTGAATAATATATTTTTCTATTATTATCAATTCTATAAAAACAAAATGTTAGATCATCACTAATTGTTAATATACAATTATTATTCAATATTATCATTTTCTTTATATCAGCAATATGTGCTGATTGTTTGCATATGAAATACCATCTCTTATTTATTTTTCTACATTTTTTTATGTTATTATAAAAAAATAATTCTTTCGGATTATTTATATATTGAATTAAATTTATGTTCTCACTTATAGGATTATGTATATCATCATAATCATTCTCATCATTATGCCTAAGCATACTATTATCATTGTTATTATTATGTTGATTATTATAATTCCCATTCTTATAATAACTATTATTTATTTTTAAATTTTTACTCATATTTCCTAAAGCATATTTTATAATATGACGATCCACACCTGCCGAAAAAAGATAATCTTCATTGAATGATTTAGATAATGATATACATTTATAATTATGATTATTAAAATGATACTTTATTGAATAATTCACATTATCAAAAATTATTAAGGATCCGTTATTATCTACACATATAACTTCATCTGTTTTATATATGTATACAACATCCCATATAATACAATTCTTATTCATACTTACAAATTCACCTATATATTTATTATTTGATAAATTGTATTTATATATTCTTGAATTTTCGCTACCTAATAAAACATAATGATTATAATTATTAAAGGATTGTTCAATTGATTTTATATGTCTTTTTAATTTTCTTTCGTTTTTTTTTAAATCATCTTGTCCATGAGAAGAATGTTTATCCATATTATTAATCCGGTATATATCACCATCATCTTTGCAATTCTCATCATCCTTATCATGATATTCATCATGATATTCATCATCATCTTCATCATGATATTCATCATGATATTCATCATCATCTTCATCATGATATTCATCATCATCTTCATCATCATATTTATCATCATCTTCATCATCATATTTATCATCATCTTCATCATCATATTTATCATCATCTTCATCATCATATTTATCATCATATTTATCATCATATTTATCATCATATTTATCATCATAGTTACTTCCCCTCAGCTTCCCATTGATAGATTTTCTCTTCTTCATTATTTTTTTCTGTTCTTCTTTCCTCCTAATCCGCTTATTCATTTTCTCCAGGAGGTAGCTTCTTTTTTTCAGATGATCTACAAAGTATAAGCATACTAATTTTTCTTTACACTTAAATTTATTTTTTATATAAATGTTGAACATATCATTTTCGTCCGCATAAGAATCATCCAGATGATTCATATTGTTAAAACTCCCAGTTGTTATACGATAACTTATGTTTGATACATCATCATCATCATTGTTATTATTATCCATATTATTATCATTTGTATTATTATTAATTGTCATATTTCCACGTTCAACATGCTGGTCTACCAAATGACTTATATCTGTAGAAAGTCTTATCCTCTTATTCGTAATATATTCCATATTGTTATTCATTCCACA
>LT969562.1:1271171-1299664 GCA_900097035.1 Plasmodium blacklocki (nom. inval.)
TCTCTTCCGCGTATTCTTCTAGCTAAATGAATATCTTTGGGCATAAGTGTTACTCTGTTTGCATGTAATGAACATAAATATGCATCCTCAAATAAACTAACCAAATAAGCTTCTGATGCTGTTTGTAAAGCTAATAATGCTTCAGGTGTATAACGAAATTGCTCATTTGGTAATTCAAATAATCTTGTAATTTCTTTTACAACTCGAACAAATGGAATTTTAGGTATTAATAATTGAGTTGATGCCTGATATGCTCTTATTTCTTTTAACGCTAATACACCTGGTCTGTATCTATGGGGTTTCCTTATATTTGTCCTGTGCAAGTTTTTTTGTGAAACCTCATTTATACCTCCTCTATTTACACTTGGTCTGTTTATATTAGTAGTCTTGGAACTAATTCCATGATGTACTGTTTTATTTGGTAACGTTTTGTTTGTTTTAAATGGCTTATCCTTATTAAATGCATTTAATGGGTTATGATTTGGTATATTCTTTTTTGTTCGCACCATTTTATTCTATTTTTGGAATATTTAATAAAAATTACCTTAACAGTTAAGGAAATTTTATCATAAAAGAGAAGAAAAAAAAAAAAAAAAAAAAAAGCTACATGAACAAAATGGAAATAAAAATATCAAAAAAGTTAGTTGAACAAATTGGGGATATATTTTTTAAAAAGCTAGCTCAACAATATGTGAATATTAATTTGTAATTCTGTTTAAATTGTAATAATAATATAACCCTTTTAATTTATTGCATAATATATATATATATATACATATACATATATATATTTATTTATCTATATATTCCTATAACAATTGTTACCAATTGTTTTTTTCATTTTTATTTTTTTGAAAAGATAGAAATGATATTCTTTTACGATATATAAAAAATAAAATCTGCTTTTGTTGAAGTGTATCATAAATATATATAAACATATATATATTTAATTTTGGTTCTTCATAATTATACAAATTTATCAGAAATAAAATAAACTGTGATATATATAATATTAATTCATTCAAAATATTACTTTTTAGGAATATGTAAGTATATATACATAATCGTAAATTACTAAATATATACACATATAAATATATATATATATATATATATATATATATTTATTTTTATTTTTATTTTTTTAAAATATGTACACTATTAATTTGTTACACAATGGAATATAACAAAGGAAAAAAGAAAATAAAAATAATATAATAAAAACAAAGTCAAAAATGAAAAGAAAAAGAAAAGATAATTTAATTTTCTTTTTTTTTTTTTTTTTTTCTCACTTTGTTAATTTTGCATTTCTCTTTTATTTTTATAATGATGAATTATATGTAAAAGGAAATAAAAAATTATGATGTATGTAATATAAAAAGAAAAACCTCCATATACTAATATATATATTTTTCTTTTTAATATTCTCTATATATTATTATGTACTAAATGTTTTATATATATATATATATATAATAATATATAAATGAAATATTTTTTTTACAAATATATTTTTCTTTTATTAAAATATTATTATTTTTGTCTATTCAAAAAGAAAGAAAAAAAAAAAAAAAATATATATTATTCATAAATAAACAAATAAATATATATATTATATATATATATAATATTCATTGTTATATTTTTATTTTATTATATAATTTAGGTTGACATTTTAATTAAAATAAAAAAGAAAGTAAAAGTTTTGCATACAATTTATTTTATTTTATTTAATTATTTTATGTTTTATTCCTTCAGACGAATTATACAAACATTTATGAACTGAAAAGTTGAAATAAAAAGAAACAATTTTATCAATGAAATATAATTGTAAAAAAAAAAAAAAAAAATATATATATATATATATATATATATATATAATATATAATATATAATATATAATTAAAATAAAAATATTTTTTACACCATATACAATTTTATATTAATAGTTAATTTATTTTTTTTATTGAAGTACAATATTTACATTTTTTATCTTTGTTAATAATATATTTCAGTTATGAAAGTTGGAAAAACTTTTACAAATATAATAAATATAATATATATATATATATATATATATATGTTATAATAAACAACCACATATGTGTATATTTTATTATTATTTTCCTTTTTTATATATTTTTTTCATTTTATATACATTCTGTTGTAAAAATTTGTGTGTAAAAATATTTTGCACGTGAATTATTTTTTTTTAAATATACAAGTTCTATACATAATTAGTAATTGTTCTTTTATATGTTCATAAATATATATATATATTATATATATATATATATATTTATTTATTTATTTATTTTATATATTCTTTCTACATATACATGTTTATCTTCCCTTAACCTGTTTTAAAATTTGTTGAAGAAGAAAAGAACAGTGACATTATATTTATATTCATCACATATATTTATAAAAATATAAATAAGAATTTTTTTGTCATATTCACTTATTATTTTCATTAAAAATAATAAATATAATATATATATATATATATAACATTTATAAAAATTATTGACAACATTTATGTAGAAAAATAAAATATAATTTTTGACATTCCATAATTAATTACACCACATTTATAATTATATCATCAATTATACTGGTATGTTTATATATTAATACAAAAAATTAATTCATTCAAATTTAATATTCAATATTAAAATTGTTTTTTCAGCTCCTAAATTAAAAAAAAAAAAAAAAAAAAGAACAATATATAATCATCCTATAAACCTTTTTTATTTTATTTTATTTATTATTTATTTATTTTTTTTTGGGGGTTTTCTTTATATATATATATATACATATAAAATAAGTTCAAATTCCATTTAATAAGAATTGTATTTGAAACATTTTAAAGTAATCATTATTCCTATAATTTAATGAAATTTTATATTTTATAAGAATAAAGTACTAAAGATACAACTTTATTCGTTTTATACATACATATATATATATATATATATATATATAATGTATTAATCTTTACAAATAAAAAAAAAAAAAAATTATTCTTATTGAACAAGATTATTATTATTTAAAAATTTATTAACAATGTATTAAAACCAACAACATTACATTCAAATATTCCTTTTTTATAAAATATATTAAAAAAAAATATATCATCTAACTATATTTATATTATATATGTATATAATAATTTGATGTTTTAAGTATAATAAAAAAATATAAAGAGCATAAAAATATATGTATAATAAATTTTTCCTCACAGAAAAAAAAATATATATGATATATTATTCTTCTGAGTAAGAACAGCGTTATAAACTTCAAATAAATATCTCTTCAGATTTTTTCAAGTAAAAAAAATAAAAAAAAAATAAATATCAATTTATATATATTAACTCGATAAGAATAGTTGCATCAACCAAATAAAAAAGAAGGAAAAAAAAAAAGAAGGAAAGGAATATATACATATATATATATATATTTATTTATTTATTCATTTATATCTTTTTATTTTATATATATACTTATATAGCAATGCCTATATCATTAAATAGTTTTAAAGAAGAAGAACTTATTTCCTTAGAAAAAGGGGATGTTGAACCTATTTTATATAAAGGAAGTGATATTAAGTTTATTTATAATAAATTAAATTTAGGTGAAGGGAAATTATATATTCTTGAAAAACGTTTATTATGGATAAATGAAAATGCGAATAAAATAAAAGTTACGAATTTCAAAGAATTATGCACAAATAATATATATTTAAACCATTATGAGAAAAATAGAAATTTCTATCTACACCTTTTAAATGAAGTAAATAATATAAGTATTGATTCATCCAATATTGCTTTACATGCCATAACATCTGATAAAAAAATATGTGATAATTCTTGCGTATACATACAATTAAATACGGACATTTCTGACCATTTAGAAAATTGGAAAAATGACGAACCAGTGCAACGTATCATAAAGAGTGAACAAACAAATAATGATGAAGAGAATTCTGATACAGATAATGATCTTCCGTATGATGAAATTTCTACTCCTGAAATATTATTGGTAAGTAAAAATTCCACAGATAATGATCTTATTTTTCGACATATGAGTAATATGGACAATTCGAATAATGAAGATGAAGATATGGACCAGGAAGAAGACGAAGAAGAAGAAGTAGGAGAAGAAGAAGAAGTAGAAGACGAGGAAAATGAAGATGAAGACAATAAATAATTTGAGGAAGAAACTAGCTAAAGAAATTATAAATATATATACAAAATTGTGTAGACTTAATGAAAACATTTTATATATTTAAAAATGATATAAAAGTATAAAATATTGCACTTATGAAATGATATTTTATTTTTTCATAAAAATAATTGCACTTGTTAATTAAAAACATTTAAATAAATATATATATATATATATATATATATATATTATATAATTTATAACTATAACTAGCCATTTTGAATATATATATATATATATATATATATATTATATATGTGTCAAAAAAAAAAAAAAAAAATATGAACTGTTCATAATTTTATTTACAGAAAATTTATATATTAATATTTGTGTTCTTTTCATTATTGCTATTTATAATAACCCATATTTTTATAAGTAGCACACCATATAGAATTGTAGATATATATTTATATATTTCCTTTTTGGTATTGTTAATTATATAATTTTTGTTTTATAATTTATATCATTAAATTTGTTATTTATAAAAATAAGGATTTAGAGAGACTTTTATTTTATTTCTCTTTTGTTTAATATATTATTATTTTTTTTTTTGAAAACAAATTATAATAATTTTAAAATTTTTTGTAAAAAATTTAAAAAGTAGCTCTTTTTATTTTGATAGATTTATTATATATATAAGAAAAAATATATATATATGTAATATATATATATATATATGTATATAATATATATAATTTATATGTATTGGTACAAAAATATATATTTCTATTAATATGAATGTATATATATATATATGTATATATATATATTATATGGGGACAAAAGAAATAATAAAAACTTTCATGGAGAGTAAATGCCAATAAAATTGGTGGAGATATAAATTCCACGGTTTATTTTTGTTTTTAACACATTTAAAAATATTCAAATATAATATAAAAGAATAGTAATATTTACATATATCATATATACATTTATTAGTGCTACTTAGAAATAAATAATATTTCATCACATTTGTTTTATATTAATCATATGGCTTTTTATTTATCATTCTTTGTATTAGATATATATTATATATTTTTCTTTTGTCATATGATTAATAGGAAAAATAAATATATATATTAAATAAATCTCCCTTTTTCTTCTTCTGATTATTATAATTTTTGTATATTTATAATATCTTATTTTATATATAATAACAAGATACACATATATTATATGCAAATAACTATATGTTTTGTAAATGTTTTAAACATTCAATAAAAAAAAAAAAAAAATTATAATTAGTATTAACAACAAAAAGAAACATAAACCAAGATGTTAAATAAATCTTACTGTATGGTGAATATGTATGTTTGGTAAACCAATGAAGAAGAATATTAATAAAACAAAATAAAAATAAAAATAAAAATATATATAATATAAAGAAATAAACATATATATATATATATATATATAAAGAAATGACTATAAAAAAGTAAAATTGTTATTAAAATGAAAAAAAAAAAAAAAAAAAAATTTCAAAATATGTCTGTCCAATAATTTTAATTTTTTTTTTTTTTTTTGTTTTTTTTTTTTGGTCATTTAAAATTTCCCTATATATATTCTTTGGGAAATGTATATATAAACATAAAAAAGAGACAAAAAAAAAAAAAAAAAATTTTTTAAAGAAAGACTTATTTATATAGATATGATAAATAATGAATAATTTATTAAAACATTTAATTATTAAGAAAAGGTTAAATGTAAATTATTGGGGTGTAATAAATAAATATAGTTATTCTTCGAAAGGTACGGAATATGAAATATTTGAAAATGAAAAAGGTTTAGAGAAATTTCACGAATTTAAAATAAATAAAATAATATATCAGAAAGATTATAAGAATTATATAAAATTATATAAATTATGTAATCCCGAATATAGTAAATTGACTATAGAAAAAGGTAACGTATTTAATTTTTCAATTGAATGGATATTTAAAAGGAATAATATTGTAGTGCGTGTAGAAAATGGCAATTGTAAAAAAATAAAAACGTTTACTCATACATTATCGTTATTACAAGAAAAGTTGAATACATATAATATTGCATCAAAAGAAAGAAATAAAGAAAAGGAGAAAAAGAAAAAAAATGATAAGGAAAATAAAAAAAAAAAAAATAATAATAATAATAATTATAATAATAATAATAATAACATAGATATCAAAAGTGATGATATTAATAATTTAAAAGATATATATAATTATGAAAAAAAACTTGCAACACGTATTGTCGAGGAAAACGGGAATAAATATAAAAGCAAAATTAATTATGTAAAATTAATTAAAATATGGGATACATATTTATTTCTTAAAGAAAAAAAAAAATTAAAGGAAAAGAAAATATATTTTGAAATATTAAAAAAATCATTTCTCAATGCAGAATTTTTTGAAAAAAATAAAAAAAAAGACTTTGAATTTTTTGAAAATATATTAACATCTTTATTATTAAAACCTAGTATATTTATAAATGTTTTAAATTCATTACATTTTATTTTTTTTGTGCCACCTGTTCCTTTACAAGTTAAACAAAAAAATGATACGAGCAAAGAAATTGTTAACCATTTAATAAATTTCCAAATAAGAAAATATATTTTAAATTATTTGTTTAATATATATTATGAAAAGTATATAGGTCTGAAGAATTTATATAAAACGTTTGATTTGCATAAGTCTTATAAATTGAAATTCTGTAGAAAGGAAAATGACACGTTTAAATTTGTGTCCTTGGATAATATTGATGTGGAAAAAAGAGGGATACTTTTAATTAAGTATTATAAGAACAATAAAGAAACGTATAAAAAAGATCACCATGTTAAGAATAAGATGGACACATATAATAATGATATACCTATTGATGATATGCATAATAATGATATACATATTGATGATATACATAATAATGATATACATGATAATCATACACATATTGATAATATACATAATAATGATATACATGATAATCATACACATATTGATGATATACATATTGATGATATACATATTGATGATATACATATTGATGATATACATATTGATGATATACATAATAATCATACACATATTGATGATATACATAATAATAATACACATAATAATCATACACATGTTGATGATAAAGAAGCGTCATCCTTTCTAATAGGAATAGTTAAAAATATTAGAAAAATTCAAACATTTTGTGTTCTTTATATGGATATAAAAAAATATAAATACAATGAACATGCAAATATGTCATCTTCATTATACGAGGATATAGATATTAGTGATGAATATTATGAATGTTTTTTAAATAACATAAATCAAATAAATCATTCATCGCTCAATAACATAAATACAATAATAAAAAAAAGTGAATTAAAAAATGAAGATGATAAACATAATTCATTACTTTTTGAAGCAGTACCCTTGACAATTCAATTAACGACAATCTCGAAAAGAATAAAATTGTCAATGCTAAATATTTTTGACAGGAAAGATTTTTTAAATAATGATATTGCTCAAGTTTTGTTAAATGAAAAGAACTATATGAAAACAGAAAAACGAGACGAAGGAATTGAAGAAAATCAAATAAATAAAGTAAATAAAGAAAAACTTAAATTTAATAATTTAAATAATATATTTTTTAAAAATTCCATAAATTATAATTATTTAATTGAAGAAGCAATAAATAAGTTTTTGGAAAATAGAGAAAGGGAAATACAACAATTGAATATTGTAGATAAGGATATGATAAAAAAAGATCAAATCATATATAGGTTGTATAAAAGTTTAAAAAATGATATATCTCAATTTAATAAAATGTGTAATATGTATAAAAAATTTGATATTTATCAAAAGAGTGTGTTGTATGACATTGTAATAAATGAAAAAAGGGTTCCCATACATTTGGTTCATGGTAAATAAGACAAAAAGGAATACACACATATAAATATATAAATATATATAAATATATATAAATATATAAATAAATAAATAAATATATATATATATCAATTTCATTTAATTTAATTTAATTTATTTTATTTTATTTATTTTATTTTCCAGGCGCACCGGGTAGTGGAAAGAGCGACCTAATATCCTTCATAATTTATATGCTAACTTTAGAAAAAAAGAACAACGTATTTGTAGGTACGAATAAACACATATCTGTAGAAAACATTAGGAATAAATTGATAAACCTGAATTTATGTTTGAATAGAGATAATATGAATAGATCAGTACAACAAAAATCATATATATATATAGATACAATTTACCAAGCGTTTAAAATAAAAGATAAAAAAATCAAACATTTATTTATAGATGAGGCATCAAGTTTATCAGAATATAATAGTTTAATATGTTTAAATTTGAATTGTGATTTTATATATGCATTTGGTGATGAAAGACAGTTAACATTTCATAGTTTAATAAATGAAAAAAAGAGATTAGATATAAATTATTTAAGTATATTTGAGAAATTAAAAAGATATGAACATATAAAAAATCATTTTCTTTTAATACAATATAGATTAATTTTCCCTATGTATTTATTTATATCATTTTATTTTTATAATCAGAAATTAATTGCTTCTAAATATATAATTGATAATTATTTTAAAGAAAATAAAAAAAAATATGATATATTTACACCATATGAAAGAATACCAATTTTATTTATTGATACATATCATGAAAAATATAATAAACAAACATTTGAACAAAAAGTTAATTATTCATATATAAATCATTTTGAAGCTCAAATCATATTAAAATTAACACAAATACTTATGTGCTCAACAAACCAAAAACATATAGCTGTTCTTACACCTTATACTAGCCAAAAAATATATATACAAAATATGTTAGAAAATAATAACAGAAATAGTACTATAACATTACATCAAAATATGAAACAAGAAAATAATCATTTTGAACATATAAAATATCAAAATGTTATGAATAATTCATGTAATCCTTTTCAAAGGAATCACCTTTTTTCAATACAACAAAATGGACATTCCATAGAAACCTATGATAATAATAATAATAATAACAAAAATAATATGAATATCAATGCATATCCTATTATGTCGAATCAAAATAATGACATTCAAGAAATAGATTATATATTCGAACATATTAATATAAATACATCTATATATGATAATAATAATACAATTAAAAGGACAAATAACCTTTTATTTAATATATCCAATAGTAAAACACAATCACTCCATAATTTAGAAAGTGAAGAAGAAAATAATCAATCCATTTTCAAAAATGTACATACCATTGATAGTTATCAAGGTTGCGAAAACGATTTTATTATTATAAGTACTGTAAGATCAAATGATAAAAACCTACTTGGATTCTTAAATGATGAAAAACGTATGAATGTATTATTAACTCGAATGAAAAAAAAGATTATTATTATAGGGAATTCTAATACATTAAAAACCAATTTCTTCTGGAAAGAATTTCTATCCTTCCTTGATTTTTTTAATTCTAAAAAATCGGTTTTTACTTATCCGTTGCAAAACATTTTTAGATGATATAATATATATATATGTATATATATATGTATATATATATGTATATATATATGTATATATATATGTATATATATATATATATATATATATATATATATATATATATATTTATTTATTTATATTTTTATATTTTTGTAAAACAATTATTTTTTTTGTCTACACTTTTTTTTTTTTTTTTTTTTTTTTTTTTTTTTTGTTCCTTATTTGACAAGCTCACACTTATATATACATATATATATTATATATGTTTTGTTTTTTTATCAATTTTTAATTTATAAATTTTTACATTTTTGTAAAACCATGTCTTTATTTTTTCATAAAGGTAAAATAAAAACTAGTTATTTTTAAATTTATAATTCAAATATTTTATAAAATAAAATTATCTTTTTTTTTTTTTTTTATATATAATAATTAAAAAGATAAATATACATATATTAATATATATATATATATATATATATATATATATATATTACAAAAACAAGACATATATAAATAAGCAATTATGTAATAAAAATGAAATACCATAAATAAAATAAAAGAATTATAAATTTTAAATTATAACATAATGAATACTAATTTATGAATATAAGCTTTTTTGAAAGACAAATATTAAAAAAAAAAAAAAAAAAAAAGAAATATGATCCGGCAAGATATAATGGAAGAAAAAAATATGAATTATTATTAATGATAAAAATAAAATATATATATATATATATATATATATATATATATTTATTTATTTATTTATTTATATTTATTTTTTTATAGGTACATAAAAAATCATATTGAAAAAATGATACAAAAAAAAATAAAATATAAAAAGGGCTTATATATTTTTAGTTTAACATAAAATCACAAATGTAAAAATACATATATATTTTATATATATTTGTACCGTATATACAAAGCATATATAAAATCCATTAAAATTTTTTTTTTTTTTTTTTCATTTCTTTTCTTTTTTTTTTTTTAACAATAATATTAATTCATTGTTTTTTTAAAAAAGTCTGTTATTTTGCTTGATTGTGAATTTAAGGATTTCCTTTTTCTATGTCTGGTTGTTTTTATATTTTCGTGCATTTTTAAAGATGATCTTGGTAATAATTGTGTTTTTGATGTGCTTTGATTATTTTGTGTATGGCAAGGTTCTGTTTTATTTGAATATAATTCAAAATTATCTTTTCTTTGTTGTTCAAAATTGTTGTCTATGAGATTAGTAAAAAGTTTATCAACAGATTTATTTCTTAATAAGTCTATTTCGATGGGATGGAATTTTTTTCTTTTTGGTGTGGTTTGTATAGATTCAAGAGAATTTGAATTATTAATTTTGTTATCGATAAAATTGATAAAATCTAAATTTTTATTTGATAAAATATTTTCATTAGATGTTTTAGATTTTGAGAGATTAGTATTATTACTACTAATAATATTATTATTATAACTATGACTATATCTATATCTATTACGATTTCTCTTAGATTCTAAAGTAGCAACACGTCTAATTATTTTATTTTTAATTTTAATTGGTTTAGTATCCTTTTCATCATTTGATAATTTATTTTCATTACTATCATTTATTTCCTCATTTAATTTATATTTATATAATTTTTCCTTAAAATTTTGAATTTGATTATCCTTTTCAATAATTTGTTCATTTAATTCTTTTATTATTTGTTCATTTTTTTTTTCTTTAGTCATACAATTTTTTATATAATTAAGTATAACATTTTTCTGTTCACTTATAGATAATATATTAAATCCAAATAATAAATTTATTCTATTCAAATCTTCTTTATTTAAATCTTCTAAAAAGTTTTCAATTAATTTATACTTTTTCAATTCTTTTTCATATTCTTCAATTTTGGCTGTCAATAATATTTTATCTTTTAAATATTCATCTTTTAAATCTTTTAATTTTTCTTTTTCACTTTTCTCTTTATTAATTTTTACATTACTTTTACTAACCGTTTCAGTTAATATTTTATTTTTATTTGTTAACGTTAAAATTTCTAAAGCATATTTTTCATTTTCATTTTGTGTCTTGATTAGATCCGCTTCATATTTCGACAACTCTTCATATAACTCATCTTTACTTTTATTTAAAATATCTTCATCAATTTTTATTTTATTATCTTCATTTATTTCATAATGGATAGATAATAAATTCTTCTTACAACACGAACTTTTACACAATGGACAGGACTTCTGAAGTTCCATCCATTTTATCATACAGTTGTAATGAAAAATATTACCACAATTCTTTTCTACACATAAATTATTTTTTAAGCTAAGTCTACAAATACAACATTCTGGTATAACAGGCATTTTTTTTTTCTTCTTTTTATTAGTAGGTATATATAAAATAGCCAAGATGTGTGATATGAAATAAACCTAATCAAAAGTGAAAGAAAAAAAAAAAAAAAAAAAAAAAAAAAAAAAAAAAAAAGAGTTATTTACAAAATGGCTAGCTCACACAAAATCGATAGGGACACAAAGATAACATAAAAAAAAAAAAATAATAAAAAAAAGATTAATTAAAGATGAATAAATGTGTATACATATATTCATATAATATATACATTTAAATATTAATATAAGAGAGAAATTATTTCAAAATGGATATTATATATATATATATATATATATATATATATATATATATGTATATATGTATGTATGTTAATTAAAGGACATATATACACTATATAAGATTATAAAATATAAATCATTATTACATAAATATATATACCTACTTAAAATATACATATATTTCATTTTACATCTTTTCCTTTTTCCTATTATTATTAGTTATAAACAAATGTTCTACTTATTTTATTACATTTTTAATATTATTTATATTTGAATGCTTTCTTTCTTTCTTTTTTTTTTTTTTTGTAAGAATGGAAAAGCATACGTAAGAATATAAAAATAAAAATAATAAAATGTATAAATATAAAAAAGACTGTTATATTTATGATATATGAAAATTCATTTTAGAAGAAAATAATCAATAAAAGGATCAGAAAAAAAAAAAAAAGAAAAAAAATGTGTGAATATTATATTATTATTATTGTTCAGTTTTTTTAAATGTTTTTCTTTTAATTATATATACATGTATATATATATATATATATATTGTATAAATATTTAAACATATTATACATGTATAATTTAATATATTATTCTATTGATAATTTATTTAATTTGCAATAATATATATATAATATATATATATACATATATATATTTATATATTTCCAAAAAAAAAATAGAAAGTGGGAATATACATTTTTGCAAAAAGTATATAATTTAAAGAATCATTTTATTTATATTTCAAAAAAAAAGGAAAAAAAAAAAAATTCAGAACCTTTAAAAGTAAATCATATTTAAAATATTTATTATAATATATAAATCATAATATTTTTTTTTTTTTTTTTTTTTTTTTTTATATTTTAAATATGGATGTTTATATATTTAAAAAAAAAATAAGAAAAAAAGAAAAAACATTTCTTTGTATACATCTTATCATATTATACAAATATAGTGTACAATATTAAAAATATTTATATATATATATATATATTTATAATGTGACATAATTGATAAATGGTAGTGTGTCCAATATTATTGCATAACTTCCGTATTATGCTTCACCCACTGTATTAAGTTATGGTTAAGGTTATATGTATCTATATTTTCTAGGAATATATCATAACATGGGAATTTCGTAGGTTCATGTAAACCAAAAAGATCGTTACTAAAATTTTTTATATTTAAATGGTTTAAGGAATAAGAAGATAAGACAATAATATCAAGATCAACCAATCTAAAAAAAGATCTTCTATAAGCATCTAATGAGAATCCTATAATTTGTTCTTGTGGATAAGCATGTTTGAATTTATTTATTTCTAATATAATAACATATAAAGTTTTTGGTAATATTTCTTTCTTATATAATCTTGTAAATGC
The DNA here is from genome assembly GCA_900097035.1 of Plasmodium blacklocki (nom. inval.). Lineage (NCBI taxonomy): Eukaryota > Apicomplexa > Aconoidasida > Haemosporida > Plasmodiidae > Plasmodium > Plasmodium blacklocki (nom. inval.). Next base: position 1,284,901 of record LT969562.1, read on the forward strand.
ACATAATATCATATATTCAATAGTACATAGATCTCGTAAGACTTTTTTAATATAATGTCTTCTAATAAATTTGGATTGAACATTGTTTAGAATATACTGACTTTCCACTTTGTTTTTTAAATTTATATTTTCTTTTAATTTAACATTTTCTTTCAATTTAATGTTTTCTTTTAATTTTCTTGGACTCATATCCATGTTCATATTAAAAAAGAATACATCGTCATTATTGCTATTGTTATATTTTTGATTTTCATCTTGTTCATTATTCTCTTGGTCAACTTCTTCTTCATCATCATCTTGTTGTTTGTGATATGTTCTCTTGATTGGTGTGGCATCTAATTTACCAGGACGTTCTTTAAGAAATTCTAGGTTGTTTCTTTTCTCTTTTTTTGTGAGGAAACTTGTATGATTATCACAGAACGAATCGTGTGTCATATTTTGATTATCATATTGATAATTTTTTGTGTTTTGTTGAATAGGTTGAGAATGTGTATTTGTAATTTGATTATAATTATTAGTTTGGTTATCTGGTAGATCTAAAATAGTATTACTTTGAAATTTATTTTGATTATGACATAATATATGTTTATATTCACAAATGGAGAGTATTGCATCAACACAAGTATGGTATATGTGTCTAATATCTAGACCATAATTAATATCATAAGACCATTGTTTTAATAGATTGGAATCAGCTATTTCTTTTTGCATAGTTGAATTATAAATTTGTAGAAATCTTTGTATTTTAATAAGATCTGGATATGTAAAATAGACAGAATAATATTTTTTAATAAGATGGAAATCATCTAGATTTACATATAAGATTTTATATACTAATTTAGATATATCTTCAATATTAAGAATTGGAGAAATATGAATCATTTCAAATGTGAATCTGGATTTAATTCTTTTTTCTAATGTTTGTGTTATATCTAATACATTTGTTAAGCAAATAATATTGATATATATATTTTTTTTATGTAATAAATCGAATAATGTATATAATAAATTTTGTTTATTTTGTAAACAGAATTTCTCTACATTTTCTATAATAAGTAATGTTTGTTTTCTTTCATTATTTATTTTAATTAAAAGTTTTTCTAATTTATTTATATAATCATTTAATAATAAGTTTGATTCTAATTTTTCATCAGTATAAATATAATTATATAGTTGAGATAAAATCGATTTAATACATTGTAAATCATCTCTATATAAATAAGCACTTATACGAATAATATAAATATATGTTTCTTCATTTTCTTCTTTATTAATTTCATCTACAATTTTTTTATATTTCATATTAAAATCTAAGTTGTCATTATCATTTGAGATACTTCTAAAATAAGTTTCATGTTTTTCATTTTGATCTTTGAAAAGTTGTTCAAGTTGTATTTTATTTCTAATATTAGCATTTTTTCTTAAAGGTGATAAATCATTATTTTCGAATATATTTCTAATGTTATTATTTATTTGTTCAACATTTGATGGAAAGTCTTTTTTATATTGTTTTTCAGATATATTTATATGGACAAATTCGTTTTTATTTTTATTATCACAATAATTTCCTTTTTTCTCTTGTCCAAAATTGTTGTATGTATTAAATGTATCAATGTGCATATTATCATAATAATTATTGTTGTTGTCATAATGACGATGATGATATTTAACATTAGTACTATTAGTATCATTTGATAAATTATTGTAATGTATTTCTTCTTGATCGTCATCATCTGTTGATTCGTCAGAAAGTTTCTTTCTTTTTTTTTTCGGTGTAAAATTAAATAAAGGTTCATTCGAATTTATTTTTATCTTTTTGTCATTTCTAGGAGTTGAGTTTGAACTATCCATTTCTTGATGGTATGATTTGTTTATATAAGGTGTTTTTTTATAAATTTTTTTATTAATAGGTTCATCTTCAGAAAGAAATAATACATTTTTATTTTTCTTATTTTTATCTGTATCATAATTTTTATTTTTCATATTTTTTTCTATCTGTAAGAATTTATTAAAATATTCAATAGCCAATGATACACATGTAGTCTTTCCACAACCTAACATACCTGTAACTAAAAATATTTTATTTTCTCTAATTTTATATGATTTAATTAATTTTTTTAATAATTCTTTAATTGAATAATTTAAATCATTTTTATTATAATTATCATTATTATGTATATAATCCAAATCATCTTGTAATATATTTTTTTTATCATTAGCATTTTGTTCTATTCTGTTTATTTTTTCATAATTTTTATTTCGATTTTTAGTATTTTCATCATTTGTTAATAAATTTTCAAACATAATATTTGATATAGACTCTTCTTCATATTTTTCAAAATAATTACTATATAATCCTCCATGTAGTGCTAAATTCGATTTGATACGAACAATATGTTTTATATATGTTAATATATATACATTATAAAAATTTTCTTTTCTTTTCTTCTCATTATCACTTAATATATTTTCATTTCTATAAGCTTTTATTTTTACATTCGCTATGTCTTCTAAATTTAAATTTTTCAGTGTCTCTTTCATCCTTTTTCTCGTTCACAAGAATAAAATAAAATAATAATAAATAAATAAATAAATATATATATATATATATATATATAACTTAAAATACCAAAAATCTTATACAAAAACATATATATGTAAAAATATATATGTAATAAGATATATGTGTATTAATTATATATATGATAATATACAAAAAAGCATATCAAATAATTACCACAATATATTTTGGATGACACAATTTTATTAAAATATATATATATATATATATATATATATATATATATATATATTTATTTATTTATTTATTTATTTTTATTTTTATTTTTTTAATTATTCACTTCTTCATTTTTTTTTGAATAATTTTATTTATGTGTATATTCACACATTATGAAGAAGAACAAAAATAATCATGTTCGATAATTATACTATATAAATGTATGTATATATATATATATATATATATATATTTATATATATATTTTAAATTAACATTTTTATATCATACAAATTAATACATTATATTGTATGTATAATATGCTTATTTGTTAAATGATTAAATAAATAAATATATATATATATATATATAATGTTTATTTTATCAGGGGTAAAAAAAAAAAAAAAAAATTTAAAAGAATCATATAGTGAATCATACCTATTTTGAGAATTAATAATAATATACAATATTTATATTTAATATTTAAAGAGATAAATGAAAAAAATAAAAACTTAATATTTTATAATATTTAATTAAAAAAAGACGTTTTAAAAAGAATGAAAAAAAAAAATAAAAAAGAGAAAATTCTCGTAGACGATTTATAAAAGAATCAAGAGCCGTGATTATTATAATAATATGAAATATATAAAAAAAAAAAAAAAAAAAAAAAAAAAATTAAAATGAATACATAGGAAATCTCACTTGTTTAAATAAACATTTAAAATAATCATATATATATATATATATATATATATATTATTTATTTAAATAAAAGAAATAAGAAGAGCTACATTATATATTTCTTGAGATGATACGCTAAATCATAAATTTTATGAGGATGTTTTATTTATTTTATTATTTGAATAATTACTTTTGATATTTTACAAAATTATTAAATATATATATATCTTTTTCTTTATCTTATTTAATTAATGTTTTTTATTATTTAAAGAACTGTGTTATAAATACAACAAAGATGAAAATATATAAATATATATATATATATATATATATATTACACCCCTGAGAAAATATAAAAAAATAATTAATTATTTTCCTTGTTCATATTTTTGTTTATATTTCATATATATATATATATATATATATATATAAATGTATATTTATTTATTTACATATTGTTTTTATTCTTCAAATAGATAAAATATTAACAGATGAAATATATACATTTAAATATTCATTTGTGAGATATTACTGTGTATACAAAATATATAGAGAATAAAAAAATAAAGGATAAAAGATTAAGATACGCATTTATTTACAATATATTATATATTTTTTATTATTTCTTTTATATTACTACATAATATATATATATAATATATTTTGATTTGCTTAAATATATATATATATTATATATATTATGGAAAAGTAGTACTTGTAATTTTTTTTTTTTTTTTCTTTTTAAATCATTTTAAGGTATCAAAATTATAATAATAAAAAAAAAAAAAATATATATGAATATTATGTATATATATATATATATATATATTACGTATATGAAATATATACATATATAAATATACGTACATAAAATATATGTATAGCAAATATTCACACAAACTATTATAGTAGTGTCATTTTTTTCATTTCTACATAATAAATAAGTCATTCATTATATATATATATTATAATTATTTATATTTATTTGTTGACGTATTTATTATTTTTAATTTTGTTAAAAAAAGAATTATATTTTTTCTTGTTTTTTTTTTCCCCCTCTCAATAATAAGTTCTGCAGTTCTTCCTCATCACATATGAATTTTATTAACATATATATATATATATATATATATATAATATACCACTCACATATTTATAAAATAAAATATAATATTAAATGAACATTAATATATTACTATATATTTATATAATGAGTAATAATATTATTTAAAAAAAGAATATACATATATATAATATATATATAATATGTATTATTATATATCTCATTCTACATAAGAAGAAATATTATAATTATAAATGTATAAAAGTATAAAGGGTTAATATAATAAAAGGAATATATATATATATAATATATATTATAGAAGTAAAATTAAAAATAATAAAAATAAAAAAAGTAAATATATGTAAATATATGCAAATATATGTAATTACTATCTCTTCAAATTTCTCACAATATTTGATTGATCTGTTATTTTATTTATTTTTATTTTCTGGAAGATAAATGATAATATAAAAAATAAATAAAAAAAAAGAAAGATAGAAGGAAAAACATATATAATATCTACATATATATAATAATAATAACAATAAAATATTATTTTTATATTTTTTTATAAAAGCTTCACTGTGTTATTGAAATTTCCTCATTTATATATATATATATATATATATATATATATATTTATAAAGTTATACTTTGTTTTAATATTGTGTAAAAAAAAAAAAAAAAAATGGTCGACGATAAGAATAAGGACAAAAGTTGCTCAAAAAAAGATGAGAAAAATAATAAGATAGATGAAGATAAAGAATTTGATGAAAAAGTAAAAAATATGAGTTATGATGATAAAGTAAGAAAAGTATTAGATTTAAAATTAGAAGGAAATAATGATTATAAAAATAAAAATTATGAAAAAGCTATAAATAAATATAATGAAGGAATGAAATATATGAAAAAAATAGAAAATAAAAATGAGAAAATTAAAGAGTTAGAAATAGCTTTATATTTGAATTTAAGTATTTGTTATTCAAATGTAGAAAAATATAATGAAGCTTATGATAATATTACCAAAGTTTTAAGTTTGGATAAAACAAATGCCAAAGGTATGTTTCGATTATGTCAAATTGAATTTAATCGTTGTAATTTCGATGTTGCTAAAGATAAGATTCAAGAATTTATAAAAATTTATCCAGATAATATAGAAGCCAAGAAATTATTAAAAAACATTGTTCTAAAACAAAATGAACATAATAAAAAACAAAAAGAAGCCTTTTCTAAAATTTTTGAAAAAGCTTCAGGACTTTATGATGATAGAGAAAAAGAAATAATGAGAAAAAAGAAAGAAAAATATGAAAAAGAAATGAAAGAAAGAAAAGAAAAAAATGACGATATTATAAAATTTGAAGAATGGGAAATTTTAGAAAATGAAAAAAGAATTAAAGAAGACGAAGAAAAAAGGAAAGAAAAAGAAAAAGAACGAGAAAAACAAAATGAGAAAGAAAGACAAAAACAAAAAGAAATGGAAAAAAAAAATAAAAATAATTCCATAATGTCTAATTCAACAACTAATAATAATTCATCCTATTTAGATATCGATGAAGAAGATCAAAAAATTATTAATGAAACAAAAAAAATGGGATATTGTTATTTTAAAAAAGATATTAAAGAAGATGATAAAAAATTCTTTGAAAAAAATATTCCAAAAAAAATTGATACGACAAATTATGAAAATTCAAATACATTATACAATAATCAAAATAATAAAGCCATATCATCTTGGAATGCCGCAGGAACTACATATGAAGAAAAAGATATGACTAAATGGGCAAAAAATAAAATAGAGGAGTGTTTAAAAAATATACATTTTAAAAATGATGAAGATTCAGATTCTTTAAATCTAAATAATCAAAATGGAAATAATTTTTCATCAGTAAATTATCCAGATATTTTACCAATTCAATATTTATCTAAAATACAATTAAATGATATTAAAAACTTATCTGTTGATGCACAAATCGTTGTCATAAGAGGTACAAAAAGACATATTTTTGAATTGTCATGTAATTTAGACATTACCATTTTCATTAATATAACAGAATTACATGTACATAAAGTTCTTGTAGAAATAAAAGAACTTTCCAGTGAACTAGAAGCTGGAAAAACATGGAATAACTTTATCACCATTAAAAAGAATGATAAGTTAAAAATTCCGGATAACCTTTTTAATGATATATATGATTTCGTGTTAGAAAAAGTCCAAGACCAAATTAAAATATTTACACATGAGTATAATAAAATATAAGCTACAAAAAGTTAATATATATATATATATATATATATATATAGTTATACATATGTTTGTCTATAACTGTATCAATTTATAAAACCTAAAGCAAAATACATTTAATGTTTATATTTATCCACCTTTACATATTTTTTATATTTTGTATTTATTTATATATGACATAATGGATTTTGTTGATATATATATATATATTTATATATATATGTTACATAATTTTATTGATTACGCACAATTTCATCGTTATTTCTTTTTTCTTTTTTTTTTTTATTAAAAATATTTGATATATAAATATTTTTTCCCCTCTTATTTTTAAACATAATCAATCCTTTTTTTAATTATAAAAATATATATATATATATATATAATATATAATTAATACATTAAAGAACAATATGCGGATCATCTTATATGAATGAGAGTTTCCTATTTGTTCATAAAAAAAATAAAGACAACTAAAGAAAACATAATTATATATATATTAAAGAAATATAACATGTTGGTTTAAATAAAATATAATATTATTATATTTTAAAAACCGAAAATACAATATGTATTAAGGAAATGGAAATATAGAGTATCCGTCATATTCACATATATATATATATATATATATATTGAGAGAATACTTTATGTATTATATACTATAATTATTTAAAGTGTGGGATTCTTTATTTTCTATAATTATATGATATAAATCATAAATAGAATATATATATATATATGTTAAATTTTACATGTATGAATCACGTTATTTTTTTTTTAATTTGTTCATATTTTTTTCCAAATGATTGTTCATTTATTTTATGTACGTTCATAATTTCTTTCAAATGCTAGCCAATTTTTTTTTCATGTACGTTCATAATTGTTTACACCTTGGTTCATGCTATTTACATGAATGTTCATATTTTTTTTTTACAGTATTTTTATATATATTTTATTTTTAAATGTTCATAAAATATAAAAATTGAAAATATAATTAATTGTTTTTACAAATATGTTTTTTTAAAAAATTAGGTTTATTAAAAAGAAAAAAAAAGAAAACATATAAACGGATAATATATATACATATATATTTGTACAAATGTGAATGTTTAATAGTCGTAGGTGTAATACGAAAAAATGAAAATAATGTTTACTATGTATTAATCATATGGTATCTATTAAGTTAAGCGTGTTTTCGAATAATTTTTTATAGACTCTTTCATTTTTTTCCATTTTTTCAATATCCAAATAATTATGACGTTTTGCATAACTACATAAACCATACATAAAGTGTTTAAATACCTCACGGTATTTTTTATCATCCAAAGCTTTTAAAAAAATTTCTTTTAAGGAATCTCTTTTCATTTCTACATTTTCTTGAGAAAAGGTAATAATCAACTTTTTTATTAAATCATATTCATTTTTATTCATAGTAAAATTAGAAAATTCCTTTTTGAGATTATTATATTTACTATGATTCATGTTATTATCTACATTATTCTTTTCCTTTAATTCAGTAAGAACACCATCACAAATTTTATCCATATATTTTACTTCATTTGTATTATTTTTATTGTTATCTCCTTTTGAAATTGATTTTTCTCTTTGCAACTGAGTTATTAATTGGTTAGAAGTTTTATTTGATTTTGTATTTTGTGTAGATAATTTCGTTGGTATATTTCCAACTTTGGTTGAACTGTTTTTAGCATTGATTGATGAATTTTTAGCAGGAGATTTTATATCCTTATAAGAATTTCTGATTATATTATTTTTTACATTCTTATTTGTACTTTGTCCTACAAATTCAACATCAGTAACATCTATTTCTTCGTCATTTTCTTTATTTACTTCACTATCGTTATTTTCTTTGTTTTCTCCTACTTCTTTTTCTTCATTATAAGAATATTCTTCAGACTCTTCTCCTTCTATGTCTTTTTGTTTATCCTCTGTTTCTTTTTGTTCATCCTCTGTTTCTTTTTGTTCATCCTCTGTTTCTTCTTGTTCATCCTCTTTTTCATCGTGTTCATCTTTTCTTTCATCGTGTTCATCCTCTCTTTCTTTTTGTTGTTCGTCAACTTCATCTGTCCCTTCTTCATCATCATCTTTTTTTTTTTTCCTTTTTCCCACGATGTTATCATATTTCCTCTTTTCCAAATTGTCTACCTTTTTTTTTAATAATTCAATATCTTCTTTAAAATTTTCAAGAACTTTATATTTTATATAATTATTTATGAAATCCAACTTTTTTTTTATATTGTTCAATTCATCTTTATCTTTATTAGATTTCACAGATAGACTACGTGTTGGTTTATTGCAAAAAATATAATGTAAAAGCACAAAAAAAAAGGTAACACAAATGAAGAATTCACTTTGCATCCTTAATGATAAAAAAATAAATTAATATATATATATATATATATATATATATTATATTTACTTAACTATAAAGAAGTCAACTTCGGATAATATAAACACCAAATAGATAAAGTAATATTAGAAAATACACAAAGCGGAATATTAAATTCATATTATGAATGTTCTAAATATATAATATGGTAAAGTTAAATATAGATAAATTCATGTTATTTAAATACACATACATAATGTATATATATAACATTCATTTTATATATAAACAGTTTTACATTGTGGAGAATATATTTTCATTTAATTTTTATTTTTATTTAATATTTAAATATATATAAAACAAAAAATTTTCATTAAAATAATTGTGATACATAAATATATAATTTTATTTATTACAAATTAAATAAGGATAATACACTCTAATAATTCCGTTCTTAATCTAATACAAAAATAAAATAAAATAAAATAATTACAATATTTCTATTAACAATAATACTATAAATTTATTTATACATATATATATATATATATATATATATATATATATATATATATATTTCAAAAAGAGTCTTATTTATTTTTGTTTTTTTATTAAAAAAATAATATTATCTGGTTATATTATTTTCAATAGAAGTGTGCATATTGATATATTCAAATATTACATATAAAAGGAAATATATATATAATATTATGTTACAATAATGAAATTAGATATTTTTAACTTTTTTTTTTTTTATTTAAAGGTATACACAAAAATATATTTATCCTTAAAATGTATTTTATTACTCTTATTTTTATTATTACACCTTATTATACAAAACCTAGAAAAAAGAATAAAAAAACTGAAACTCTGTCACGTATCATTTCAATTATGAAATAAAAAATTAGGTAATTTAATAATATGTAAAATTAAAAAAAAAAAAGAAAAAAAAAAAGATTCAAATAATTGTATATTTCACATGTTTTATATATAATGTTAATTTTTTTTTTTTTTTTTTTTTTTGCTGTTGTTTTTTGAGTTCATGTTGAAAATTAAAAAGGGAAAAATATAAAAATAGTGGATTAAAAAGGATATATATATATATATAATTAATTGAACAATTTTGCTTTATAATTATATTAATAATTATTCAAAATATATACATATATATATATATATATATATGTATGTATGTATGTATGTTGGTTAAATTAAAAGGATAGATTATTGTGATGGAACTCTTGTAAGTTTCATTTGTAAAGTATCTAATAAGTTGGTTGCATTTTCAAAAACCTTTTTATATATCTCCTTATTAGAATCTATAAGTCTTAAATAATTATGTTTCTTAGCATATGCATAAATACCATAAATAAAATTTTTAAATTCATCACTAAATTTGTCTTCTTCTAAAGCTTTTTTGAGCATATTTACTATATGATTTTTTTTTTCAGTACTTGACTCTTCTTGATTAGAAAAAGCAAGAATAAGTCTCTTAATAAGTTCATATTCATTTTGATTAAGGATTAAATTTTCAAATCCTTGTTTAAAACTGTCAAACCTGCTACGATATGTATCATTATCTGAATCTTTGGATAGATTCATTTCCTTAAGAATTTCATCATAAGCATTATCCAAGTATTTAATTACAGATAATGGATTACCAGCATTTGTATTTGTACTTGTTACGGTGGTTCGTACTGGAGATGAATTTGATTGATTTGATTGATTTGATTGATGAGGGGTATTTTCTTCATTTAATTTATTTAGTTGACTTGATTGTGACGTTTGACCTTTTGATGATTTTTGTTGATTATCCGAATTCTCTCCAGAATCTCCTTTAATTTGTTTCCATGTAGAACTGAAAAATCCTTGTCCTTTAAATTTATTAATATTCTTATTGTTTAAAAAATCATTATTTGTTATTTTACTTTTTTGCCTTGCTAATTTATTTTCTTTTTCTTTTTGTAATTCTTGAATTATTACTTTTAATACATCAACATTATCTTTAAACGATTCTATCAATTTGTCTACTATTATATCATTTAAGTTGTGTAATTTTTCTTTTATTTTTTCTAATTCCAAATCTTTGTCATATTCAGTTATTTCTTTAGGGAATGTATTTTCATCACAAAATACAAAATGAATAATAAAGAAAATGAAAAATGAAAAAGATATAATTGTTCCTTTCATTTTTTCTCAAAAATATAACTATAGATATTAATATAAAATATATTAAAAAAAATATATTAAGAATAAGAAATACAAAATATATATATCTTTAAAGAACTGAAAGATGTATGTAGGCAACATATAATATAAAATTGTTATATATACATATTATATATATATTTAAGTGACCGTTGAAAATATACTTTAAAAAAAAAAAAAAAAAATTATTTAATAAAAGGATATTCATCTTATATATTACTTCTTTTTATTTATTGTTTTATTTTATTATATTTTATTTTTTCTTATTTTAACATAACACAAAATAATGTAATATAAAAAGAAAACCTTTAATTTATGTGTAATAATTTTTTTTTTTTTTTTTTTTTGTAAGACAAATGTGTAGAATTTATATATATATATATATTATATATATATGTGTACATATCAGTTATATAAATATGTGCACTTAATACAGGTCGATACGGATAGATCTTCACTTCAATCGGTAGGAAGAAATATATTTACATAAGGAACATATTTTTGTAAGTGTATATTTCTTGTAAACATTTTATATTTTTTTAAAAATATGTGTTTTATTTTTTAATAATTAAAAAAAAAAATAAAATATATATAATTATTAAAGGAATTATAGTTGAATATATAAAGTTTAAAATTCTAAGAGGGGAAGAAAATAAAAAATAAAAGGTAACAAATATAAAATAAATAATACACACATATATATATGTATATATATATTTTATTTTTATATAATATACCAAGTTTTAATAAGTATTTAAATAAACAACAAAAAAAGAAAATACATATATATAAATAAATAAGCTCATTAAATTATATATATATATATATATATATATATATATATATATATGTGTGTGTGTATTGTATGATTATTTAAAAATATATTTTTTTCAAAAAAAATAAACATTTAGATATATAAAAATAGTAATGTTCAAAGTTAAACAAACAATTAATAGTATACTTATGTACTTGTAAAATCAAATATAAATAAAGAAAAAACAATTATATGAATATATATAAACATGAATTTATAAAAAAGGTATTATATTATATATATACATATATATGAATAATTTTTTTTTTTTTTTTTTTTTTTTTTTTTTCCAAATATAGGAACCTCTATATATAGATATATTTCTTTAAAAAATTGTATTATTATAATAATGCATTTATATATTTTTAAATATAATAGTATGAATATAATATGATGCTTTACACAAAAATGAATATGACTAAATCAAATATGTATATATATGTATATGTATATATATATATATATATATATATATATATGTATATATTTATGTGATATAATTTTTATAATTTCATATGGTTTAAAGTTAAATGAATTTTGTTTATAAGTAGATCCATCATTTGTACAGCTTCATCAAATATTTGTCTATACATATGATCATTATCTTTATTATAAGGTGTTAGAAATTTATATGTCTTTTCATAATTAAAAAGTGTATATATATAATTTCTAAAGTATGTACGGATGACTTTTTTTAGTAAACTATCTTTAAATAATTTAGATATAGATTTATTGTTTGCATAATTTAACTTGTATGTATAAATAAATATATCTATCATATTTTTAATAAGTGTTCTTTCTTGTTCATTGAAATTATAGTTTTTATAATTATCATTGAATGTTTTATTTTCATATCTGGAAGTTGTTACCATTGAGAATGATTCATATTCTTTTGGAGAAAAATTGTTATAAAATTTATCAGATTCTTCAAATTCAGGTGGATCATTATCTTTTTTTATATTATAAAGATCTGGATTATTCTTGTTATTATTCTTTTTCATATTATCTTTAAAATACGTAGATAAAGATTCTTGATTAATAGGTTTGTAATTATCATTATTATGATTTTTTTCTCTATTTTTTTTTATATCTTTTGGTACACTATAAATATCAGAATTTTTTTCATTGTTTGAATTATCATTTTTTTTATTATTAACCGATTTATGTTTGTCAGTATTATCATTATTTATATTTAGATGAATATCTGAACTCTGCTTGTACAAAATGCAATTTTCATTTTCATCATCAATAGTAGATGGATCAGATGAATACGAAACTTTACTTGTATTCTCTGAACGTTCTGTTTCTTCATCACTATCATATGCATTTGGTCTTTTTTTATTATTTCTCTTTTTATTTCTTTCTTTAACTTTTCTTAAAAAATCTTCAACAGTTACTATAGATATTTGAACTGCAGAACATTCATTGTTAGGATATTGATTTGTTTGTTCTTTATGTTCTTGTCTTCTTAAATTTGTTTTTGATTCATTATTTAATTTTACCTCATGTTTATGTACATTTTTTTTTGGAAAACTACATGTTTCATTATCATCACCCTCTTCATCATCATCATTATTATCATCACCATCTGCATCACCATCTGCATCATCATCATTATTATCATCACCATCTGCATCATCATCATTATTATCATCACCATCTGCATCATCATCTTTATCATTATCATCACCCTCTGCATCATCATCTTTATCATTATCATCACCCTCATCATCATCTTTATCATTATCATCAACCTCCTCATCATCTTTATCATTATCATTACCCTCATCATCATTATTATCATCACCCTCTTCATCATCATCATTATTATCATCACCCTCTGCATCATCATCTTTATCATCTTCACCTTTCATTTTTTGTAATTCATTTTCTATATCTAAATACGTTCTATAATTATATTTCTTATTTTTATCATAAAAGATAGAGCCCTCTCCATATTTTCCTGTCGAATCTCCAACATATTCCAGAACATAATTATCATCATTTATTTCAACAGATTCATATGTCTTTGTTATTAAGGAAACGTTATTTGAAAGGGCATCCATAATATATACTTTTATGATATTACTTATACTTTCTAAATGTTCGTTTAAAGCATCAATAGCTTTATTCTTCTTTACATTTTCATCAAATGAATTTGTATCTGGTTCACTACAAAATATAACACTTAATAATATTAAAAATAAGCAAGATGAATATATTATTTTTTTGCTGCTCATTTTTTTTTTTTTTTTTTTTTTTTTGGAATACTTTAAATATTCTAATAAAAATAAAATAATATATAAAAAAAAATTAAAAGTGGTTGGTAGAAAAATTATTCTTCTTGTAAAAATAAAATGAATAAATAAATAAATAAATATATATATATATATATATATATATATATATATATATCAAATGTGTAGTATATATATTTATAGTTATAAGAAAAAATGGGTTCACAAAAATATTAGTAAAATATATAATATAAATTATTACAACTTATAAAATTTTAAACAATTATTTATTACATAATAAATTATTAATATAAAAATTTTTGTTTATTTTTATTTTATTTCTTATATAAAAGAAAAAATAAATGAAATATCATATTCTTAAAATATATTTTTTTTTCAGTTCACCAATTATACTGTATCATCAACCTAAAAGTT
>LT969562.1:1320328-1362828 GCA_900097035.1 Plasmodium blacklocki (nom. inval.)
TCATATATACATATATGTATATATTATTATTAATGATAACATTTTTAAATATTAACATATATAATTCCATTATTATTTTAAACTCAAATTATATATTTATTTTTTGATTTCTCATACAAACTAACAATCAGATCAATTTTTATTATATTATATAAATGCATCATTTAATAAAAATATAATATAAAACAAATTATAATATATATATATAATATATTCATAATATATTTTTTTGTTCATTTTATAATAATAATATTATTTTCATCATCTAAAGGTTTATATGTATCCATTATTTTAAAAAAATGAGTCCATATAATATTATATGGGCTATAATATATATAAATATATATATTTTATATTGTATTCATTTGCATATTTACTAAAAAAAAGTAATTTATTAGCTTTATACCATAAATTTAAATGATTCATATTATGAGTATAATAAAGCACGATTTATTAATTGAATAAATCATATATTATGAAATTTATAAATAATGTTAATTATTGAATTATACATTTTTTTTAATCCAAATAAATAAAATTTTTATTTTAATTATTAACTGATAATAATATATAATAATATATGTACATATATATTTTTTATGAAATTATCAAAATATTCTGTAAAAAATGAGAATAATGGAATGATTAAAATATAATATATATTACAAGAAACATTAAAAAAATAAATAAAAATAAAAAATGAATGATGAAACTAAAGTATTTAATAAATGTTTTAAGAAAATAAGTAATTGTTATACTCTAAATAAAAAAGGAGAAAAAGAAAATTCAAGAGGAAAACAATTTGTATTACATAATTGTATCCAGACATTATTATCAGATCCTATAGTTGTTTTATATACAGATAATAATTATATATGTACTGGTACGTTTTCTTTATTTATTTTTCAGCTTTTTCATTTATATACGATTAAGAAAAAAAAAAAAAAAAAAAAAAAAATACATCCACATATATATATATATATATATATATTTATTTATTTATTTATTTATTCATTTATTTATTTTTATTTTTATTTTTCATTTTTAGGATCTCTTACAGGGAAAGTTTGTTTATACAAAATAACAATTAAAGAAAATAAAGAAACAAATACGAATATATCATATGTTTATAATAATAATAATATTACAGATGATGAGAAGAAATGTATAAACGATTTGAATAATAGAGACGAATTAAAGAAAGAAAACTATAGCAAATCAACTATAGACGATGTGGTTATAAGTAAAAAGGAACTAAATAACCACAATAATATAAATAATAATAATAATAATAATAGTGAGAAAATTAAAAAGTATCATATTTTATGTATGTTTAGAAATAATAGTATAAAATCAATATATATTGACAAGAATAATATATATATATGTTATGAAAGTTGTATTGATGTGTTTTGTGTAAGATCATATCAATTTATTCAAAAGATTAATTTAGATGTATCAAATAATAAACAAGTAATATATTATGAGAACTATATATTATTTAATAACTCAAAAAGTTTATTTATATATGATATAACAAGTAATTTTTCAAGTTATTTTTACAAAAATTTCTTAAAAAATATTGTCATTTTTGATTTTAATATAAATTATTTATTATGTTATAAAAATAATTTTGGGAAATGTCATATTCGTGTCTTACAAATTTTTGCTGATGCTGAAAAATGTGAACATGAGTTAATTTTTTGTGTAGACTTTTCCTCCAAATTTATAAGTCATGGTAAATTTCTAGATGATGAAAAAATTATAGTAGCAAAAAATGGTAAAAGATTAATCATATTTGACTTTAAAAAAGCTATAGATATGTATCGAATCAGAAAACTAAAAAAAAAAATATTAGATATACACAAATCCGTAGAAAATATGTTATTTATATTAGTAGAAAATCAAATTTTTATTTTCAATCTATCTACATTTGTATTTTATAAAACCGTACAATTACCTAAGGGCCTTTTTTATTTTAAATGGTCCTATTTCATAAGATATAAAAACAGAAAAATTATTTTTTCATCAGACAAGGGAGTATATTATATAGATTATTCTATTGAAGAAAATGTTTAATTCAGAGTATATAAAAATGAACATATACATAATATATTTTTTTAAATTATATTTTATAAAATAATATAAATGAGCCATATGAAATCCATTACATGGTGTCTATTTATTTTATTTTTATTTTTTTTATGTTTTATTTTTTTTTTTTTTTTTTTGTGTTAATTAAAATTAAATATAAAATATAGATTTTCAAAAAAAAAAATGAAAAAAAAAAACATTACAAAAAATTATAATTTTTTTTCATATCATAATATTGATGAATATCTGAAAAAACGCAAGAATATTGCTCATTAGATTTTAAAAAAAGAAATATGTCATTAATATAGTTTTCTTCAAATATGCTCGAAATCTTTTTTGAATATTTACATCCTAGTAGTAAATACACTTCACTATAAAGGGAAAAAAAAAAAATAATAATAATAAATAATGAAATATGATTTTAGTAATTATAATAAAATATAATAGTATATAGAATTATTATATAGCATATTCATACAAAATTAAATATTCACATGTATATATATATATATATATATATATATATATTTATTTATTTATATATGTATATATATTTCCCCCTTTTTGTGTTTCTTTCCTAACCTTAACATATACATTATTTTATATTTTAAGACTCCTATTATATAATCAAAAAGAACGTAAAAGAAATTGTTTTCGCTATATCTATCAGTATTTGAACAAATAAATAATTTTATATAAAAATAAATCTTAGGAAACAAAAAGTATATTTTTTGACGAAATGATTGTAACTCATTCTTTATATCATCCATATTTTTATTACTTAGTTCTTGACATTTCTTGTCATTAATATTTTTGATATATTCCTTAAGCTGTTCAAAATCAAGTTCTTTTAAAAACGAAAACATATCTTTTCTAGAATTAAGGTTGTTATGTTCTTCTTCTTTTTCTTTTTTCTTTCCATTAATCCAATTATATAGAACTCCTTTAATGTCATTTTCATACGTATAATCGTTATATTCATTCGAAAGGATATTAATTAACGGAGCACACACTGAAAGAAGAAAAAAAAAAGAAAAAAAGAAATAATAATTAATATGGTCATATGGATATTAAAACATTTCCATAAGGAAAATTATAAAGTAATAATATATATATATATATATATATATTTATTTATTTATTTATTCATTATATTATTTCATTTTATTATTATAAATATTTCTATTCACCTTTCGATATGGTAGTTATAATAAAATTATATAAACTTTCATTAAACATATTTAAAATTTTACATTGTACATCATTATTTGAAGATACAGTGTATACTCGTTTAATAAAATTAAAAATAGATATTTCATTTTCTACTCCTGTTATTTCATTATTATTATCACCTTTTCCTGTTTTATAATTTTGATCATTCTTTTTACTTTCTTTATTTGTTATATTAAATAATAAATGATCTGTTAAATCTTTGTGTAAATATGTACTTAAAAAATCATTATCATTAGTGACTTTATAAAATAAATAAAGTAAGAAACTTAAATTTTTTATAAGAAAAATATTTGAGTTAAACATATCATCATGTTTTTTTATATATTGCTTATATACATGTATTATAGAATTAAATGTATTTTCTAAACATTCTTTGAATAAATCTATAAAAGTATTTTCTTCAATTATAAAATTAATAGTTTTTAATATTAGAATGGTTCCTATTATATTCATATCTATTCCTCTTAAGGAAAATATTGTATCTTTATTAAATTGAATATTATTAAAAGAGAAAGATTTATATACATTATTTTCATTCAATATATTTATATTATATTCATGTTCTTTATAATTATTTTCACTTTCTATACTTTCACTAGAATAATCATCATTTTCAGAGATTTCCATATACTTATCATTTGGATTATATATATCTGTATATATATTATGAGAGGATATATTGTCTATTTTTTTTTCTATATGATTAATATGATCAGAATGTATATTTTGATCATGAAATTTGTCTTGTGGATCATTTAAAAGTTCGTTCTTATTTTTTTTAGTCTCATGATTTATTATTTCATAATTACTGCTTACTATATAATCTTCATATAAAAAACCATTTATTATATTTGTAAATTTCTTCTTTATTGATTGGAAACACATATAAGGAATAGTACTATTATAATTAACATTTTTAGTATAATATGAGATATACATTTCTATTATATATAATAATCTATCTTTTAATGTTGTACATATTCGTTTCAAATAATCATGTATAATATTATAAGAATCATCAGTATATATATCAATAATATCTACATAAATAATTTGAATAATTTTTCTTATAATTTTCATATTATTTAATTCATAAATTTTCTCACTAATATTATCATATATACATACACCAATACTATTGAGTATAATATTAATAGAAGAATTTAGATTATTATTAAATATATAAAAAAATAAATCTGATTCTAATTTTGAAATATATATAGCTAATAGACACGTATTTTTTATATATTTACAAATATCTTTATCAAAGAAATATTCAAAATTTTTTAAAATATTATTATTTAATATTTTTAATCTTGTACTGACATATATACTTTCCAAAGAGTTATAATCGTCTATATATAAATTATTTTCATCATTTAATGATTTTTTATAAATAAAATTTATTATATCTTTCATACAATAACATTTTATTTTGTATTTCTTATAATATTCAAACTCATCTATATATTTATTAAAATATATTATATTTACATTATTATATATTTTGTCAATTTCCTTTTCATCATTTGTTTGTAATAAAGAATGATTTTTAATTAAATTATTAATAGTAGAAAATTTATATATATTATTATCATTTCTATTATTTTCATATATATTAGATTTTTTTATATCTTCATATGTAATAAAACTTTCAGACATTTTTTCTTCATTTTCGATATTTTCTTTGAATAAAGCATTCTCTTTTTTATTCCCTGTTTGATTAATACTATAATTTTCATTTTGCGTGTTAGAAAGACGTTTTATTTCATTATTACTAATAGGAGAATTTTCCCGATTCCTATTAATATGTTCATCACAACTCATTATATCATTATTATTAATATTTTTCTTTTGATGTTTCCATGAATTTTTATATACTGTATTATTAATTTCATTGGTTCTTCTATTTTCATAATGGATATCAAATAAATATTGGTCTCTAGCTTCCTTTGTCAAATTAATATTTAAATCAGTATTATTTAAGACGTCCCTAAATAAGTTTATAATATATTTTAATATTCTTTTAATTATTGATTGATATTTTAGAATTTTTCCTTTTGCATTGAAATATGTATTATTTTTTTTAAAAAATTTAATGGCCTTTTCTGAAAAGTGTAACATAAAATGAATTTCATTTTTTTCATTCAATTTGTTTACATGATGTTTTTTTTTTTTTCTTTTTTCTTTATTTTTATCTATCCTATTTTTGTTTAACAATTTATTGAATATTTCTCTTTTAAAGTTGTCGTCATCAATATTATTTAAAAAATTACATTCCATGTTTTTCAAAAAAAGTTCATTGAAAGGATAAGAGGAACAAACAAATTCATTATTTTCTCCTGTACTATTGTTTATACAAAAGAAAGAATTTTTTTTTTTATCTTTAATATGATTTTTAGTTTTGGTAGCATTTTTTTTGTTGGTGTCACTGAGTTTATAAGATTTCTTTTTTTCATTTGTGAGGGATAAGTCAATTTTTTGTTGGGCGTTTTTAATTATATGATGATGTGTTTCTTCTTTTGAATGGTTATTTATATGTTTATCTATGATATTATTAATATTTTCATCTATGTTACCATCCATAATATTATCTGTATTATTATCTGTATTATTATCTGTATTATTATCTGTATTATTATCTGTATTATTATCTATATCATTATCTATATTATTATCTGTAATATTATCTGTATGATTATCTGTATTATCATCTACATTATCATATATATTATCATATATATAATCATCCCCATTATCATTAATATTATCATATATATCATATTCCTCATCATAATCTTCATCTTCATTCATTTCATCTATTAAATCTTCATCTGTCTCCTCATTATCACTTGTATATTCTCCTTCTCCCTCATCCAAAACAACACATTTCTGATTCATTCCCACTTGTCTATTTTTTATAATAGATGTTTTGTATATATCAATAAAATATGCATAAACATTTTTCTCCATTTTGTCCAGAATCATTTCGAAACGCTCAATATTTGTATAATATTTTAAACGTTTCTCAATTTTGCTTTTGTTTAATTTTATCATTTTAACTTCTGAATATCTATAATAATAATGTAAAAAAATAGAATAAAAATTTTTATAAATGAGCTGTTTATTTTTTATTAAATTATTCAATTCACTTTTTATTTCTTTATAATGTGTTAAAATGCTATGAATTTTTTTAAACATCTCAGACAATTTTTCATTTCTTTCACTTTTTATAATTTTCATTTCATTAACACTTTTATATTCTTCAATTTTTCTATTCATTTTATATATAAAATAGTAGTTCTCTATTTCCATAAAAATATCCATATTGTTATTCTTTTCTGTTTCTTTAAATTTATGTTGACAAATATTATTTTCCTCTTTTTTCTCTAAAATTTCTTGATTTTCTATATAATTATAAGAATCATTGGTAGGTTCATTTTTAGTAGATATATGAAATGAATTTTTTTCTTCTGTCAAATTGTGTAATATATTATCTGTAATATTATTTTTATGTAAATGATTATCTTTTATTTCTTTCTGATCAGATAATGTAATAGGTAAGTTATTATTTTTTCTATCCTCCTTATTTCTTTGATTAATTTCATTTTGTTCATTTTCTGTGATATAAGAATCTATTTCATTTTCTTCCTCATCAAATGAACTATAAACACTTAAGGAGTCGTTCGAAAGATAACCCTTATATTCATCGTAATCTTGGACATTTCCATATGTCTTTTGATTATCATAATTTATAGTATCATTTTTTATTAGGTATTCATTTTTTTCTTTAAATGTATTATTATCCGTACTTTTATCATTTACCACACTTTTATTAAAATTAGATATTGTTTCATGCTTAAGGTTTTTATATTCGTCCTTTTTTTTGTGCTTATTAATATATTTTCTCTTTTTCTTTTCATTATGTAAATTAATATCATTCGAAGAAAATTTATCTATTCTAGATATATATTCATATAACTTGAAATATAATTTGTCATTGTTATAATCTTCCTTTTTGGTATTCATTATAATATTATAATATTATAAAATTCTTAACTTCTAGATATATAATGATATTCTAAGAAGAGCATAATTATTAAAAATTTAAACCAATAATACGATAAAACTATAAAAAAAATATACATATATATAAAGCTTATGTATAAACAAAATATTAAAATATTCGTTTTTATGTTTTTACAAGAAAAATAAAAAAAGATAACATTTATGAATGAAGTGCTACCATATATTTTTTTTTCTTTTTTTTTATTTTAGAAGATGTATAATTCCCTTCAAAAGGATAAAAATAAACAAAATTTCGAAACATAACACATTTGTTTTTAAAAAATTTTTTGAACAAAAAAAAAAAAAAAAAACATAAAATAAAATAAATAAATAAATAAGTTAAAAAATAAATCTAAATATAATATAAATTATAAACCATAGAAAATTATTACTAAGAGTATTATTATATACACATAAAATATATATATATATATATATATATATATATATATATGTTCAATTGAAATGTATTTTTAATTTTTCATTATCAAAATAATTTATTTTTTCAGTAGTATATTTAGGTATATTCAATTAATTGTTTATACTATTCTTTGTTTATTTATTCATTTATTTAATCATTCGATTTTTCTTTTTTTTTTATAAACATAAATCATAAAATGATTACTATTTAATATTTACATTTATTTTTAATTTTTTTTTTTTTTTTTTTTTTTTGGGCTAATATGTTAAAATTCAAATGGAACAATATTTATGTATAAATAAATAAAAATATAAATATATAAATATAAATATAAATATATATATCAATATATATATATATATATATATATATATATATATATAATAAATAATGTTAATAATAAGAAAGGAATTTTTATTTATATACATTATATAGAATGTGTGATTTTTTAGGAACAAAACTTACAAATTATAAATTAAATGATATAAAAAAAGAGTTCAGTAAAAAAACAAAACATTATGATGAATATGATTTTTATGTGTATTACAAGAATTTATTAGCTTCTGAAAAAAGAAAAAAAGAAAGAAAGGAACAAAAGAAAAGGAAACACTCAAATGAACAAGAGAAAGATGATGAATTTAAACCTTGTCATTATATATCAAGTATTTATAAAAGAGTAAAAAATATGGAAAGAAAAAATATATATGATTATATTGATGAAAATGATAATATATATGAAGATATTGTTACTAATCGAAATTATAGAGAAGAACATAATTTTACAGATGACATAACCTTTACCTTCTTCAATGAAAATCTTTCGTATACTTTATTGAGGAATAATAACTATATTGATGGTATTCCCATAGGTGTTAATGTAAAAATAAAAAAGGATATACAAAAAAAACAATCTGATAATAACCAAATTAATTCACACATTGAAAATAATGAACACGAAGAAATAAGCCAAAAGAAATTCAAAAATGAAGATGAAAAGAAGTGTAAAGAGAGGAAAGGAAATAATAAAATAATTGGACCACAAATGCCTCATATTTTTGAAGAAATAAGAAAGCAAATGAAAAATGAAGAACATCATAATATTAATGAGGATAATATAGAACGTTATGAAAATGAATATGTCAATATTTTATCCTATCAAAATTATATGATATCAATTAAAAGGAAGGAACAAAAAGAATACGAAAAATATATACAGTTAACATATATACCCAAAAATAATTTTGAAGGAGCCTTTTATGTAAAGGATAAAAGTGATATAAAAGAAATAAAGAATAATGAATTTAAATTACTTACACATGATTTTTTACATAATAAAATGATAGATAACTATGATATAGAAGATAATGAAAGTAAATATAAACAAAATAAATATGGACAGATTATATATGTTGAAAATATATACCATAATAACATTTATGATAATAATATCTATGATAATGACATTTATGATAAAAAAATTGATGATGATAATATATATTCAAATAATTATTTAAAAAGTGAAGAAAGTATATCCTTGGATAAAGAATCATATGATAATGATTTTTCAACTGTAAAAAGAAAAGAAAAAAATAAGGAAGACACACATTTTGTATTATATAAAAAGAATTCTTTAATAAAAGAACAAGATATATATATGTATTACAAAAAATATTATGAGTCCCTTTGTGAAAACATCAATATACACAAAACACATAAAAAGAAAGATTCCGAAAATTTTAAAGAAATATATGTACTTTATAATAAATTGTTGAATTTAAATAAAGATGAAATATTAACCCCAAATGAGTTGATCAATTTATACGTTCCAAAAAAAAGTTGGATACAATTCAATAATTCACAAAATAAAAATACTCATAATATGACAAATCAAAAATATGAACTAAAGAACCAAATAAATTTTAATAATGATTTAAAAAAGAAAAATCGATTTTATTTTTTTTGTAAAATGAACGAAAATAAAAATGTAAAAATTAAAAATATATTTAGTATAAAAGAAATGGATGAATTCAAAGATTTAATAAAAAAATTTAAATCATATAATCCTGAATTCTATATTAATGAAATTATAAATGAAGATTTAAATACAAATTTTCAAATATGCGATTATGAATTTTCTAAAGTTCTATGTGAAAAATTAAATATTAAAAATAAGGATTATAAGGATAATGAACAAAATGATGAAAAACAGCAGTCAAAAATAATTGATGATTTTCTAAAAATTCCTCAATTTGTTTTTGAATCAATATTTTGTTCTTAATTAAAATAATTTAATTTCTTAGTCCCAATTTGTAAACTGTTTTTTTTTTTTTTTCTTTATTTTGTTCTAAAAATTAATAACACATAAAATTTGTGTAATTCATATTTTAATATATATATATATATATATAATTTATATTTATATATGTATTCTTAATATTTTTCCTAATTAGTTTAATATATATTTTTTCATTTTAAAATTTATACAGGGAAATTTTTTCTATATATTATAACTATGTACGTTAAGATGAAGATTTTTTTTTTTTTTATATTTATTTTTTTTTTTTTTTTTTGTTATTATGAAATTTTTTATTATAGGTTTCATTTATTCTACTAAAATGGTTAAATTAACATAAAATAAATATATGAAGAATATAAAAATATGGCGAATTTATATTATATATAATAACACATTCATTAGTGATATATAAGTGATTATAAATTAAAGAGAGAATAAAATATAAATAAACGTAATCAACAAATATTAAAAAAAAAAAAAAAATAAAATAAAATAAAACAAATAACCAAGTAAATAAAACCATATTATAGCGATTTATCAAAAGAAAAAAGAAGAAAAAAAAAAACAAATAAAATAAAGAATTAACACAATCTTATTGATCTTGCTACAATTATATATAATTTTTATAATAACCCTATTGTATACAAATATATATTTGTATTTTTCATATTATGCTTTTTTATCCTTATTATTATTTTTATCTTTTATTTTATTTTATTTTATTTTATTTACTTATTTTTTTTTTTTTTTTTTTTTTTTTTTTGTTGTGTGTTTCACTATATTACATAAAATGTTATTTAAGTATTACATTTAATTCCAGTCGTTTTCTTCAGGTAATCTAAATTGTTCAGGTTCATCCAAATCTTTATCTTCTTCACCTAATGCTTCATCAAAAGGTGCAGGTTCTCCGGCAAAGGGTGTAGCTGCTCCTGGTACTACGAATTTATAGGCAAGTCCAGCACATGCAAGTAAGGCTAATCCTCCAGCTATTCCACCTGCAATTTTATATCTATTATCTGATCCTCCTTTTTTTTTATTATAATCTGCATTTTCATATTCTTCACTTTCTGGATATTTTGGAGTATCCTTATATTTTCTATTGTATGATCTATTTTCATTATTTCTTCCATGTGGGTGTGTTTCTTTATCTTCGCTGTTAGGTATGTGCCTATTTTCATTATTATATTGACTTTGCGGGTCAATTTTTTTCCTTTCGTTATCCAAAACTTTTGGAGGTAATGGTGGATATGGAATATATCTATCATTTTTATCATTTGGTAAGACATCTTGAGTATCATGCTTATTTTGGGGTTTCTTTGGAATATCTATGGATCCTTCTCGATTGTCTTCTGGCTTTTCTGGAACATCAGAAGGTACTTCTTTTTCTGAATCTTCAGGTATATTTGGTTCTCGTTCAGGTACGTCTGAAATTGGTGGATTTTCTGGATTTCCATCTAAATCAAATCCGTCTAGATTCTCACCATTCCCTTCTTCTGGATTTGGTGAAGGTTCTTGTGGATTATTATCTATTACATTATCTTCTGGTTTTTCGACAGCAAAATTATCTCCTCTTGGTCTAGGTTGATCATCTTCAGGTTCATCTGGAACATCTAAAGGTTCCCATTTAGGAGGACAACGTTCTTCTTCACATTGTTCTTGTAATTCATTTGTACATCCTTCGTGTAAGATTTCTCTTTTTCTTGACCTGGTACCTTTACCACAAGTTACACTACATGGAGACCATTCTCCCCAAACACCACAACTTGCTGTTTTTTCTACTTCAACACAAACAGCTTTCATAAAGGGTCCGATAACATTTTTTACATTTTCCCATGCAGAATCGGCGTACAAGCTACATTTACCATCGGATGGATGACAACCTACAAGAAATCTGTTGAAAGCTACATTAATACCTTGTCCAATACCAAAAACAGCTATTTTAACACCACTATCATTTAATTTTCTTGATTCTTTTAATGAGTCTTGGATACTATCTGGAATTCCATCTGTTAATATAACAACTAATTGATTTGCATTCTCTCTATTGATTCGGTCATTTAAATGTTTTCTTACTTGCAACAGTGCATCACTTAAGTTTGTTCTACCATATGGAAGATGTGTAGCTAAGAGTGACTTTATAATATTTAAAGCCTTCTCTTTGTTTTTAGATGCATCACTATGTAATCTAATAATTTCTCTTGCATTGTTTGAAAAAATATTAGCATATAAGTGAATTGCGTTTTCACTAAGATTTAATTGTTCTATCAATTTCATAGCTAGTGGTACTGCATGCTTCACCCAATTATGACGACGTATACTTCCAGAACAGTCCATTAAAAGGTACAGATCTACCTCGTCATTACATACTTCTTCACGATATTTTATTTCATCCACTATATTTTGCCCATTGATACCATTCACTAGAAATAAATCAAAGAAAATAAAAAACACAATGACTAAATATTTTACATTCCCAAGATGATTCATTATTTTTACAATTTTAATAATAATACTAAAACAAATATATTATATCTTAAAAGATAATATTTTCTTGTACGCATGCACATACAAATTATATAATCATATATTATATACACAGGTATATATGATATAAGTGTAATTTATTTGGTGTGATATCATATATATATAAATTCACAAACAAATATATTATATATAAGAACAATGTTATGTATATAGAGGTTGTTTCTATAATACACACATATATACATATAAATATATATATATATATATATATATTACAATAATTAAGTGTAAAGTTAAAGATCTTAATATAAATAAAGAATATTTTTAACTTAAAAACTATGGTAAGATAAAATATCCAGTTTACACCTTTTTTTTAGTTGGAGTTTACACAAAATATATATATGTGTATATATAAAAAAAATAAACAAATAAGCAAAAATTACAATATGAATACGAATTCTTTTTAAAAATCATTTAAAACAAAAAAAAAAAAAAGAAAAAGTGATCCTGATGTAAAGAAAATAAATAATTAAAAAGAAAAAAAAAAAAAACTCACAACAGTAACAAAAATGAAAAGAATAAAATTTAAATAGAAGATGTTTTTGTTTTTCAAAATTTCGTTAAAATATATATAATATTGTGAACATCTTATATAATAATAAGTAAAAGAAAAAAAAAAAAAAGACAGCAGAAAAAGGGAAAAGGTTCGTATATAATTTTTATAATACATATATATATATATATTATATTAAAATAAAGCTTTTGAAACTTTTCAAAAGATCAAAATTAATACTTTTTGTAAATGTGTAAATAATATACATCTATACAACCGCTGTATATTTAATATTCAAGAGAATCAGATTTATTCAAATGCATGCTGTCTTAAAAAAAAAAAAAAAAAAAAGACACATCATTCACTATAAGTGTAAAAATAATAAAATAAATGTTCAAAAAAACTGAGTGAAAAAAGAAAATATAACTTATTAATATATTTTAAATTGCATCTATTAAAAAAACAAAAAAAAAAAAAAATTAATAACGTAATAAAACATGAGGCAACCCATTTATTTTTATTTTATGAATATTTATTATTATGCATTTGAATTATTAAAATTTGAGTCATATAGCATGTATTATTTAATAAGTGGATATTATTATTACATGCTTGTATATTTCCTACGATTTTATATTTTAATAAAGAACAAAGAAGAGAAAATATATGTATTAAATAATGTTAACAAGCTAATTAGAATATTACACTGAATGATAATATATATATATATATATATATATATATATACATATTAATCCTTTTTATGATCATTTTATTTTTACACAACGAAATTTGTCCCATATATAGAGATGTTCTATATAATTGAATGGAAAGTAATACATACTAAAATATCAATTTACCAAAAAAAAATAATTCCCTCAGACGAGAACATAAAAACAATAGATGTTGTAATCATAATATCTTTTTTAATTTTCAGGGTGTGTTCCATATGAGCTATTTAATATATATTTTTTTCATCTTTAATAACATTTAAATTTGTTTTTAATTTTTATTCAGTATTAAAAAAGAAAAAAAAAAAAAAAAAAAAAATTAATAAAAATAAATTATGAATAATAAATTATATTTTTTGCAGTTTTTCTGTTAAAAAGAGAAAATGAGTAATAAGTATATAAAATAAACCTAATAATTTTGTAATACATTTTATAAATTAAAATATATCCCTTTTTTTTTTTTTTTTTTTTTTTTTTTGAAATATATTAAAATATTATAATATTTTATATTGTTACACAACATATATATATAATTCATTTAAATACATATTACATATAAAGCGTATGACTCTTTTTAGATGAAACAAAAAATATGAAATATAATAAAAAGGAGAAAAACATATATATTACGAACAGAATTCAACAAGAATGTAAAATAATATAAAAATAAAAATATATATATGTAATATTATTCATATATATTTGTTATTTGGATTTATTTATATTAAACTTGTATTTCTTTTTTTAAACATTTACTTTCTTTTTATTTTAATCATATTATTATACATTATAATTATAAAAAAAGACTAAGGATGAAAAAAAGAAAAACAATAAAAATAATAAAAAAATCTATTCTTATGGTTATGGGTTATGGTTCTGGTATTTTTAAAAAAATAGTATAATTTTATATAATAAAATAAACTTAATGATAATTAAAAAAATATAAAAAAATAAATGTTTTATTCATTTAATATTTAAGAAATATTATATTTTACAAATTATTTTTTAAAAATAAATTATAAAATTAAAAAAAAAATATCATTTTATTAACAAGAAATAAAATAATATATAAAACAGAAAATATTATTCTTTATTGAAACAAACGCAAGTAACTTTCTTTTTTTTGACGCCAAGAAAAAAAATATACGTATTCGTTTATTATATATGTATATAAATTATATATATTATATATAATAAAATATATATTATATTTATTTATATATATATATAATTTTTTTTTTTTTTTTTTTTTTTGAAGTAAAAAAATGATTTTAAGAATAAAAAAAAAGAGTAATGAGTTTTATAAAATATATATAAATAAATATATTTTTTTGTAAATTTAATTTTTTTTTTTTGTATTTTTATATATATAATCTTATTTTAAATAAAACTTTATAAATTATTTTATTTTTAGTCATGTTTTAAAATGATTTTTTTTTATATTATTATAAAGAAAAATAAATAATCTTAAAATTGCAGAGATATTTTTATATATATATATATATGTATTATAATTTATATCACAAAAAAAGAAAATATATATATATATATATATATAATAATAATAATATATTTATTTATTTATATATTCCTTTTTAATATTGTTCCATTTGTATTATTATATTATATAATATGTATTTATTATATATTTTTTGAAATAGAAAAGATAAATAATAATAATTATAATATATATATAATATATATATATATATATATAATTTTTTTAATAATTTTATATTGGTTTATTAATCATATATACCTTTTATTTATATTGTAATGTAATAATTTATAAATACATATATACATATAAAATGTATATAAAATATTGAGAATTTTCTTTTTTTTTTTTTTTTTTTTTTTTTTTTTTTGTTGTTGTTGTAACCCTTTGTTCATTTATAATATAATATTTTTATATTTATTATTATTATTAAAAAAGAAATAAAAAATGGACAAAGGGAATATCGGTTTCAATAATTCTGTTAATGACAAAAAAAATATGTTGTTAAATGGAGGAAATGACGTAAGTAAAAATTTATCATATTTAAATTCTCATGTGAATAACAATTTAAATTTATCTCAAAATATGAATGTATCGAATGAAAATAACACAAAAACTTTATTACCACAAATAAATATCAACACTGTAAATAATACACAGAATAAATCACAGGAAGAATTAAAAAATAGTGTATTTAATAATGAGTTACAAAATATTAATCAAAGTGAAAATATGACTTTTGAGAATAAATTGAACTTTAATAGTTCTTTAAAAATAAGAAAATCTTTAACAGAACAATTATGTGGTATGTAAACTCTATAAGTGCATTTATATATTAGTATATATAAAAAATAAATGTGTATGTGAGTATGTTTTTTTTTGTATATTTCTCATTTGTCATTATAATATACCTTTTTACATTTATATATTTTATCTATTTCTTTTTCTTTATAGAGGAGATATCAATGAAACTGGGTAAAATATTTCTGTGCAAATCCTACTTAGAGACTTTCATTTATGAAAAAAATCCATATGTAATGAATTTTATATATTTGAAAGATGATAAGAGTGAATCAAAAAACCGTGTGTTGAATTCTTTACTCTTAGGATCTTTTTGTAATTTATTATGGAATGATAATATTTATACACATGAATATTTAATTTCTAAAGAAATTTTAAGCAAATATATTAAAGCTCTAGAAAAAAATCCAGATAAAAATAATTATTGTATAGTACCAATATATGATATGGATAAAATAAAAATGATTTTATGTGATCAGGAAAAGCATATAAAAATTCTTAAGAAGAAAAAGATAACTATTAAAAAAAATAATGAAAATCTTTTGTTTATTTTAAATATTATAAAAAATAATTTCCAAGAAATTAAAATTAAAGCACAAAGAATTATTCAAAGGATTTTATTTAGACTTGATATATTAGACAAGCTTTTTATTTTAAAAAACAATTCTGTTTTTTTCTCTAACAAATATGAATATAATAAAATTAAATTAATGGAGATATTAGATTTCTTTAATTCATTTAATATAGATAACCAATTACAAAAAATTAATCAAAATATAACTGATATAATTAAAGAAAAGAAAAATTTACAAAAGTTTAAATATTATGATAATGAGTATACGACGTCCTTGAAGAATATTTTAGAAAAGAATGAAGAGGTAGGATAAAAAAATATTAATATTTATATGAATAAATGAAAAGAGAATGAAAAAAAAATTCTTTTTTTTCTTTTTTAAATCTTTAAACATAAGAGTACAAAACATATGTGCATATATATCTATATATATTATATATATATATATTTGTTGTGTGTGTTTTTTTATATTTTTTATTTAATTATTTATTATTTGAATTTTTTATATTTTCTTTTATTTTTTTTAATTTCTTTTATAGGATATAACACAACTGAAAAGTACAACATCCGAAATATGTATGAACCTGGAAGAAAATAAAGAATGCTTATATCATTTGAACGCATTCGAAGGAGAAGGAAATTTTGATATTATGTAAAATAAATATATTTTTTAATATTTTTTGGTTGCATTTTAATTTTAATTTTTATATGTATGAATTTTTTTTTTTTTTTTTTATGGAATACATTTATTAATTTTGTATTTGTAAATATATTAATAATCTGGCAATAAAAATATATGAATTAATATTTGTTTGAATTTTTTAATTATTATATTATAAATAAATAAATACATATATATATATATATATATATATATATATATATATATATAATATTCATCTTATTTTTTTAATAAAACTCGCTGTGGTTATTATATACACATATAATACCAATAATAAAAGCAGATATATAACATTCTAATTAAAATATATTTTTATTTTTAAATATTTTAATTTTCTATGTTAAGAAAAATTAAATTAAAATTTTAGTATGTACATATATAATATATGTTTTCAATATGATTACGCTTTTAAAATAAAATAAGAGCGAATAAAAATAAAAGATTATTAAAAGAAAATAATTTAAATTTGATACGCTCTTTTTTTTTTATTATTTTTTATTGAAAATAAAACAATTAAAAATATAAATATATATAAAATTTTATATTTTTTGGATAAGAAAAAAATGAAATTGTAATAACCTACTATATTAATAACATTTTAAAAAATAAAAGTACATATAATATATGTACATATATATATATATATATATATATATATTTCTTATTTTAAAAGTTCTGAAAGTACAAAGTGATGATGTTTCGTCGAAATAATGTTATCAAGAATATAATAAGTAATATTTCAATAAATTACAATAATATATGTATAATTTAGAATAATGCATTTATGAAATAATTATAAGTCTTTAAATAAAGAGTGAAGTCACATTTGTGTAAATATATATTTATTTATGATGTTAAACGATTGACATATATATATATATATTATATACATATTATAATAATGTTCTGTGTGCTTTATTTTATTAGACAGTGATAGAAAAGTTTTCCTTAGCACAATAAATCCTTTAAATAAAGAAAATAAAAACGTGATGGACATTTATGATAATTATGAAGTATTGAAAAACATGAAGGAAAAAAATACTTTGAGGAGTTCATTAAAGAAATTTAGAGAAATTGTAAAAAAGGAAACCAAAAGAAAAGGATATAATTTTTATTCAGGATGGCCACCAGTAAATAGGATAAAAGTTACGGACGACGAAAAGGTAGAAACATAATATATACATATATATATTTATATATATATACACTGAATTTATTATATTATATGATATTTATTTATATATAAATATCTCTAAACTTTTTTATGTTATACATATTTAGTATATATAATTATATAAAAAAACTTTCTAATAATATATATATTATTATTATATCATACATATATATATATATATATATATTTTATTTTTTTATATAATTACAAAATAATGTTAAAAAAAAAAAAAAAAAATATAGCTAGGATTATTTGGACGCAAAATGTTTATATACAATAGAATTAAAGGAATTAGAGAAACAGAAATAAATTTGTTCATATGTTGTAAAAATAAAAATATAATTTGTTTTAATAAAAACGAATTTATATCATTGCTAAAAAATATGGAAGTTATTAAGCATCAATTGGAAGAATTCAGAAAGAAATTATAATAATAAACAATAAAAAAAAAAAAAAAAAAAAAAAAAAAGAGAGAGAAAAAAATGAAAGTTTATATTTAAATATATATATATATATATATATTTACTTATTTATATATAACTTTGTTAATACTATTTATTTTTTATTTTTTTTATGTGTATTAATTATCCTGCATAGGAGAATTTTATCTATTACATGAATATATATATATAATTTATTTTATAAAAGCATTTTTTTTTTCGTGAAATAACTTCGTACTGAATAAAATAAGTTAATATGAAATACATATATATATATATATATATATATATATATATGGAAAGATAAAATATATAATGATCAAAATTCAATATTATATATTTTGAACTTGTGATTTTCATTATTATATTCTTATTATTTTTTTTTTTGTCCCACGAAAAATTTCTTTTGAAAATATTTTTATAAATATAAAATAAAATTATATTAAGAAACATAAAAATCCCCTTATTACAAATTTGTTAAAGGAAATGTACTGAAAATGTTTGGAATGGAAAATGTGATTAAAATAATGAGAATGAATAATATCTTAAAATTGAAAAAAGTGAAAAATATCATAAAAATGAAAAATTTGAAAAATATAAAATATATGTTCAGAAGAAAAAATATGGCAAAAATTAAAAGTATTTTAAATATCATATTTAAAGGTTTTAAAATGAATAGAAGATCATAATATTTATGTAATTGTTCTTTTTTTTTTTTTTTTTTTTCTTTTATTTCTCCAAAATATAAGAAAATTCATGAATAATTTGTACAAATGATGTATATTTATATATATATTAAATTAATTTGATCGTTGTGTTTGTCACATTTGTGTTAACATTCATATATTTTTATTATAAATAAATAAATATATATATATATATATATATATATATTTTCTATATTTTTTAATATTTCTTATAAGTATTTCATTGCAAAAAGGTTAAGAGTACATATGTTCATACATATATTTTTACAATGCCTATGATGAATATTCATAAAAGACTTAAAACATAATAAAATATAATATAAAAAAAAATAAATGCAATATATACTATTTCTACACACACATATATATATAATATGTCGTAAGATGAAGGAATATACAGCCAATAGATCTGTTCCTACTACACTACAAAATAAAAAAAAAAGTATCATGGAAGAAATAAATAAAAACTCACATACACAAGATTCAAAAAATAATCAAAATAATTGTGAATTTTGTTTAAGCGATGTTTCTGTTTCTACAATTACTAATAGTTCAGGAATTGATTCAGATTTGTATGAAGAAGTTATAAAGAAAATAAAGAAAGAAAAAAGAAAGAAAAGGAAAGAAAATAAAAGGGATATATATAAGGAAAAAGAAAAGTATGAGAAGAAAGAAAATAATAGTGATGAAGAAAATAAGATTGATCGAGGAAATGAAAAAGACAGAAAAAATAATAGTGATATAGAAAATATTAGCGATAGTGAATATATAAATGATAAAAAAAAAGATAGAAAAAAAAGAAAACACACAGACAATGATACAAAAAAGAGAAACAAAGAATCACACCATCATGTTAGCAAAAAGAAGGATAAAAATATATCCACAAGGAAAAAAAGAAAATATACATCCTCATTAAGTTCAGAAAGTTATGAAAGAAGAAAAGATAAAAAGAAAAAAAAAGAAAAATATAGAAATTCGGGATCTAGTTCTAAAAGGTTAGTTATATTATAAATATAATATATATAAATAAGGTCAAACAATGAAAAAAAAACAATTATATGTATAATATTATTATTTTATAGTATGGTTGATGAAAATATACCAAAGGATCCTTTTAATCCTTTATTATTAGCCTATGAAAGGAAAGAAAAGAAAACATACAGGTATACAATAAAAAAAAAAAAAAAATGGATATTGAAGAATGAAATTTAAGAACACAATAAATAAATAAATAAATCTACATCTATATATATACACATATATATATATATATATATATTATAATCTATAGTAGCATTTTTTTTTTTTTTTCTCTGTTACTATAGAAAAAATGAAGAACATAATGATTTAAATGATAAATGGAAACATGATAGGTAATTAGAAATGGAAAAAATATAATGCGTATTATATAGAAAATAAAAAATATTTAAAATTTTCATTAAACAAGAGAAAAAAGAAATATTTCATTTTGTGTATAAAAAATATATGTATATTTCTTATATTTAACAGATACGAAAACACATCAGAGGATGAAGATATTAATAATGAGAGAATTTATGAAAATTCAAAACCTTTTTATGATCCACATGAATTACCGAAAATTTTGTGGAAATCAAAGGCGGGAGTAAATAATATATATATATATATATATATATATATATATGTACATTTAATTATATAATATATTTTTTTTTATTTTATAAAATATTCCTTCTGTATAATTTTTTTTTTTTTTTTCCGTTTAGGGAGTTTGTGTACCACAAATAAGCGATGACAAAAAATGAAAAATAAAAAAAGACAAAAGGAGAAATAATTTTCTAACCCTTTTAATTCATCAAAAAAATAATCTCTTTTTTTATTTTAATGTACATTTTTTATTTGTTATATTTTTGAACCTTTATATGATTTTTAATTTATCCAATGCATTGTGCATATATTTATATATCTGAAAATTTTGTATGGTATAAAATCTACAAAATGGACCTAGAATATTGTATATATTATTATGTGTATGTATTTGTGTATTTTTACACACATTAATATATGTATATATATATATATATATATATATATTCCATACCTATATATATTTTTATATTTTTAATTTTTTTTTTTATTCTTTAATATAAAAACTTTATTTTTTGTTATTCAAGTCTTAATCTATTCTTCTTTAACAAAAAGATATATAGTGAACCATATAGTAGTAATTTTAATACATGAATTATATTATGAATAAAAAATAATAAGCTTAAAAAAGATAATAAATGACAAATATATCTATATATATGTTTAACATAAAAGACGTTAAAATAAGAAGCATATAAAAAATTGATTAAATATAAATATATATATATATATATATATATATATGTATATATTTATTTATTTATTTATATATTTGTGTGAGTCATAATTGGTCTCCCTTTTAAATGGATAAATTATATGGAGATTATGATAAGGTTTATGAAAAATATAAAAACAATAACCTATATAGAAGAAAGAATGAAAAAGAGGACTTGAATAAAGTAGACAAAAAAAATAAGATGGAGATGAAAAAAGAGAAGGATAATAATAAAAAAGATAAAAAAATCAATAAGAAAATGAAAAAAGAAAACGGCGATATTAGTGATATTTCTCAAAATATATATACTGATGTATCATATGATTATATTGATGCTATTAGAAAAAATAAAAAGGGAAGGAAAAAAAAAGATAATTTAAGGGATC
Organism: Plasmodium blacklocki (nom. inval.); assembly: GCA_900097035.1. Lineage (NCBI taxonomy): Eukaryota > Apicomplexa > Aconoidasida > Haemosporida > Plasmodiidae > Plasmodium > Plasmodium blacklocki (nom. inval.). The sequence continues at coordinate 1,342,812 of LT969562.1, forward strand.
TCTCATTTAATGAATATAAAATAAGAAAAAAACTAAGTATAGAAATAAATAAAAAAATATATAGTGATAGTGAAAATGTACATGTACATCATAATACATTTGTAAATAAAAATCAAGGAATAAATGAAAATAATTATGTTCCAACAAAAAAGAAAAAATTAAAATATGACGATCAAAAAGTAAAAAAAATGTTAAATAAAAAAGACAGAACAAAATTTTTTTTAAATTTCTTTTTTGTACTATATTATATATTCTTCTTTTTTCATTATATTATTGACCTTCAATTGAATAATATATATAATATAGTATTAAATACTTTTACGATTGTTATTATTACATCTCTTTTATTATATATATATTTTCTTAAATCAAGAAATAAGAAATTGAAAAAAATTATTCTTTATATAAATGCATATATCAATTTAATTTATTGCTTTAATATATATAATACTTTATTTTATTGGTTACATATCTATTTAAATTTTACATTAAGTAAAAGAATATACTTAAAATATAAAACTCTTTATAAAAATATTTCCTTTGTGTTTTCATATTTTAGTTTCGATGAAATTTTCTTTTTTCTTATTATATTTTACGGTTTCTTCTCATTTACATCTACTATATTAACACTTACCTTATTTTATTATATATACAACTTCATAAATTATAATTTTTGATAAACTTATATATATATATATATATATATATATATATATATATATAATGTTCATTATAGACAAGAAAAAAAACAAAATAAAATGAAATAAAATAAAACTACTTAAATTAAAATCTTTTTAATTTGTTTTTTTATTTTTTGATAAATGTTCAAACTGAATAAGGTTATGAATATATCAAAAATATGATTTATATAAAAATAAATTAAAATAAAATAGAATCGGCTCATAATATTATATATTAAAAGGGTGTTAATATATATATATATATATATAAGTGATTATTATACATCATAAGAAAAATAAAAAAAAATTTTATACATTTTCATATTTTATGTTTTTTTTTTTTTTCTTGTTGGTGTGTTTGTGTATATGATCAAGGTTAATTAAAATATATATATATATATATATATATATATTTATATACATTACATAAAAAAAAAATAAAAAGAATATAATAACTATATAATGTATCATAGGGAGGCATTATAAAATATAAAAATGATAATAATACAAAAGGAATGGTGATTTTTATAAAAATACATATTTACAAAAAAAGAAAAAATATATATATTACCAATCAAATTATATTAAACAGAACGATATTCTTCATCATTTGTTACATCAAAATCTTTAACAATATTATCTACATTTTTCTTGTCATACTTATCTTCCTTGTCTTTATCCTTACTTCTATATTTTTTACTTGAACTTTTTCTTTTTTTCTTTTTATATTTTTCATAATATTCTATATAACCAGATTTTAAGTTTTTTATTTTGGGTACACTACATGGATACTGATACAATAAGATTAATAAAAGATATATATATATATAAGGAAATATTATAATATAATATAAAATATTCTATACATAAATGTATAATATATATTTTACCTTTGAGCTTAAGACATTCTGGGTAAAAAAAACATTTTTAACCATATATTCTAATGTACTCTCTAAAGATATAAAAACATAAATACAAAAAAAAATATAATTGTTTATTTATATTAAATTATATATTTACTTTCCCGTATATATATATACAACAAAGTTATATTCTTTTTAATATACATACCACTATCAACATTATAATAATTTAATATAATATCATCTATTCTTTTTAAAGTATTTTTTTTCTTTTCTATTTTTTGTATGAGGCTTTTAGCTTCTTCGTTCTATAGCATAAAGGGGTGAATACATAAATATATTTATATATATATATATATATATATATATATATTTTTAAATGTATATTCATTTGTTAATATTATTTCAATATTATATAGATACATTAAAATCTTGGTAAGCCATTAACATCATGACATCATCTATTTCGTTAATTAGAGAGGGCTACAAAAAAAAAAAAAAAAATAAGAAATATTTAAATAAGAATTATTTAAATATAACATCTATAATAATTAAAAAAGAAATAATTATCAATGATATGTTATTAAACAATTATATTGGAAAAGCAATATTACTTTGAAAATTTATAAGTTTGTGTATATAATTATATTATATTATATATACAAAATTACCTTTTCTTTTACATAAGAAGCTAATTCTTGTTGTGAATATATTATTGCTTCGTTAATATTATTCTACAAACAAATAAAAAAAAAAAAAAAAAAATTGTACATTTATATATATATATATATATATATATATATATATATATATATATATATATGTATATGTATATATTTATGTGTTCCTTTTTCTTATATCTACTTACATTTAGAATCAATTTTAATAATTGTTGTTTCTTAAGGAAAAAAACTAAATCCTTATGTTTTTTTAAAATCTAATTATAAAGGAAGAATAAAATAATAACATATAAATATAAATATATATATATACATATATACGTATGTATGTATGTATGTATTTTATATGAATCAAATATATAAGGTGATATTAAAATATGTAAAAAAAAAAAATAAATTTATATATATAAATTATATCTGTTTACTTACTCCTTTGTCTAGATTATTGATATGTTCTATGGCTTCTTCTATTTTGTTGTTCATAATTTCATTTTGAATAAGGTAACGAATTTTTACGGTATTAATAGGCATATCAGCTACCGAAATAAAATTATATTAACATTAATATATATATGTGTGCCATAATTTTATCATAATATATAATAAATATAATATAAAAAATAATCAGATCAAGGATGACATCCTATAATTTTCATCATTCTACATTTAGTAGTATGAAATTTAAATGTGCGCCCATATATTATATCATCATTTTATTTTATATATTATATATATCATATAATTTCTATTAATATATTATAATATTTTATTTTATTATTAAAATTTTATATACGTTTAACATTGGATTCCTTTTGAAATTCCTTAGCCACGTCATACATTCTATGAACACAGAAGTAGTTCATTAAGACTTCGTTAATATCATTTTCGTTTATTTTTGTATTTTCAAACTCTTTTAACCAATTTTTCCTTAAAAAAAAAAAAAATAATATAATATTAGCATATGAATAAAATATAAATACACAAACACGTGAACATATACATATTCACCACATAAAATGTAAATGAAGTTTTGGTTATATAATTTCATAATGTCATACGGGTTCAAATATATTTGACAGTTCTCATCTAAATTATCCTCAATCATTTGTTCAAAAGAAAAAAAAAATTTTAATAAGGTATTATAAAAAAAACACACATAAATATATATATAATATATTATGCAGAAATAATAATTTTTTTGACTACATATGTATAAACAACCCAAAATTTTTCTTAAATATGTATAAGTCTTTTTTCTTAGCAAATATTTTGAGGAAGAGAAAAAAAGAAAAAAATACAAAAAAAAATATGAAATAAATAATTAAAAAAAAAAAAAAAAAAATTCTTAAAAATCATATAAAATATATTTATATTTATTTGTTCATATGAATATATATTAACATATATCACTTATTAATAATATATATAAGTATTTATAATAATTACACGATGATTAATAAAAATAAGAATAAGCAAAGATAATTATACACACAAATTTATAAAAAATTATAAATATATTATATACTGAAAATTTTGCATTAAAAAAAAAAAAAAAAAAAAAAAAAGATGAGCTTAATTCTTACAATATCTTCATTTGAAAATATAATAAATTAAAATATAAAATAATTTAAAAATATTATATAAAGTCGAAATAAAACAGAAATATATATTTTATCAAAAAATATGGTATATATTTCAAATATTTTATATACTTAATATTACATGTATATAAAAAAAAAAAAATAAATAATAGTAGAATAAAAAATAAGAATAATTATAATATAAAATATAAAGAAATAAAACAAATGAATTCTTAATATTTCATAAGAACGTATTATAAATTACATATCAATTTTGTAATTTTTTAAAAAAAGAAAAAAAAAATGAAATTAATAAGATAGATAAAGTAAGAAGAACCAATACCACAATATCTACTCTCCAGAATTGCTATTTTTTTTTTTTTTTTCAATGAAAACATTAACATTTAAAAAGGAATAATTAAATCATGTAAAATGTGGCATCGAGGTATAAACATATATATGTTATATGGAACTTATATATATATATTAATAATTATTTCACAACCTTACCTTATCCATTATAGTAATATTGTTTATCTGAACATTTGCAGGAGTGTTAAGTTTATTGTGTAATTCGTGTAGATATGTAATACATAAATGGCATGTTCCCTTACTAGGTAAAAATATAAAGGGCTTATATTAAATGAAAAAAAATTCTGAATATAAGGGTATATTAATATTTATGTATATATATATATATATTTATATAATATATTAATTTTTAATATTTGTTTAGGTGTTGATTGTAATGCCAACCCAAGACATAAACAAGTTTTATCAAATCCATCACCCAGATCTAGAGGGATACCAAAATATTTAGAAAAATATATTTTTTATAAGCAAGCTCCTAGAAATCCTAGATATAAATCACAATTCATTACTATGTATACAGCAGGTAAATGAAAAAAGCAAATAATAATACCTTATTAATCAAATTAAAAAGAAACAAAAGAAAAAAAATAATAATAAATAAAGAAAGAAAAACACGAAAAAACAAAACGAAAATGAATAAATACTGTCTATATATATATGTAATTGTAAGTTTTACTTATTAATCATATATATAGGAAAAATTTTCTTTTAATCATTTTTTTTTTTTTCTTTTTTATATTTTACCTAGGAAGGAAATATAGACAACAAATTAAAAAAACTGCTTAAATGTAAAATAATTTATAAAAATTATATTAATATATTTACCTTAATAAAGAATATTTTATTATATTGGTTATATTTTTTATGGTATTCTGTTTTTCGTTATATATAAAAATTTTTAAATTATATATAATATTAACACAAATAAAAAATAAAATAAAAGTTATTTTAGACTACATAAATATTTATATGCGTATTGATTTTTTATTTATAAAAAAAAAAAAAAGAAAAAAAAATCGAAAATCAAAAACGAAAAAAGAAAAATCAAATATGATAAACGAAAAATGAAAAAAAATTATGTTATAAAAATATAAGGTATCTATCATAACAGTATATATTATATTTTAAATATTGAAAAATATATTTTTAAATAATATATATATTATATAAATATATATTGATTTTATCGAAATATGAATATATTTTTCTTTATTCTTATAAATATAAATTTCTATTCAAATAATTAAATTTGAATTTCTTAATTTTAAAATTTTTTTATTTCATTTAATTAAATAAATGAACAAAAAAAGAAAAAAAAAAAATTACCAAATATTTGTTATTTATAATTGCTACATTAAAGCAAATAATTTAATATAAATTTGGTTTATACTTAAGGAGACATATATAAAATATAAATAACTACTTAAATTAAAAAGGAATTGGTTTCTTTTTTCTTGGTTTTTTTTTTTTATTTCCTGGTTTACGTTTATTTATTTCATCATCATCATCATCATCATCGTCATCATCATCGTTATAATCATCATCGTTATAATCATCATCATCATCGTCATCATCATCATCATCATTATCATCATTACCATTATTTGTTGAATCTATGGATTCATCATCATCATCGTCGTCGTCATCGTCATCATCTCCACCATTAAAGTTATAATTATTGAAAAAATCAAAATTTCCATTATTATTATTATTATTATTTATATTACCATCATCAGCTTTAGGCTCAGGAGCTGTTTGTTTTTCTAATACTGTAGGAGAAGGGTCGTTCATGTGTTCATCTTCATGTTCCCCTTCTGGTTGATCAGTAAATTGACAAAAACATTTATTCTCATTCTTTAAATATCCAATAAGGTGAAAAAGAATAAGGAAAATGAACAATATATATTTTGGAACCATCTTGTAAATATATATATAAATATATATATATATTATATATTTATTATATGAACAAAATAGGTTCAATATATATATGTATATATATATATATATATATTTCTTCAAACTCTTAAAATATTTATAAGTGCTTATTTTAATATATATATTTTTACAATATAATAAATTATGTATACAAAAGTCCAAAGTTCTTTGTTATAATTGTAGTGTAGTACATATAAATAAAATAATATTTTTTCTTTATTCTTCTCACATATAAATATAATATATATATATATTAAAAATAAGTTATATGTATAATAATACTTCCCATTTAAAAAACATATATAATAATATATTATTATATATATTATAAATTCTTTATTTTTTTTTCCTTCAGATTCATTAATACTATAATTTATAATTATTATATAAATATATAAAATTATATATATATTTAAATTTTCACAATATATAATACATTAATAAATTAAAATATATAAGAATTATTAATATAATTTATTGGTTTTTTTTTTTTTTTTAAATATATATATAATATATATAATATAATAATTTACATATCAATAATATTGAGATATCAAATGAAAAATGAAAAAAAAGGATCCTCCATATTTTTAATAATTATTTTTTATATATACTAATTTTTTTAATATAAAATATCATAATCCAATGTTAAAATAATTTTTGAATATATATATATATATATATATATATATATATATACATTAATATATAATAATATGTACTTTATAAAAATCATAATTCATATATAATGAAATGATATATATATTATATTTATTTTTTTATTTTATTATAAAAATATAAAATAATCATATTTTTTTAATATTTAAACATATACTTATTTTTATTTATTTTATTTTTTTTTTTCTTTCTTCATTGATCTTACTATTTAAAGGTATGAAAAAAGAAACACTTTTTTTTTTTAAAACGTGCATGTATATATTGATGGATGCCCCCGAAATGTTTTGAATAGAATACATGATTATTATAATATATATATATATATATATATATATTTAAAAAAAAAAAAAAAAAAAAATATATATTTTATATATAATAATTATATATTGTTTATATATATACTATTATATATAATATAAATTATGTATATAATGATATATATAAAAAATTTGTATATCAAAATATAATATTTATTTATATAGATTTTGTTTCATATATATTGTATAATAATAATAATATTTATAAAAATTTTATATCTGAATATCTTTAATTATATAATAATATGTACAACAATATATACATTATATATATATATATGTTTTTAGCTTTCTATTCTTTTATAAAATATATATATAATATATATAATAATTTTTTCATAAGGATAAAGAAACTATAATGTGATAAAAATGGGAAATAATAATGTAATTTGTAAAAAAAAAAAAAAAAAATTTAAATATATAATGTAAGGTAAATATTTTATATTTATATATATAGTTATTTTAAAATTTTAAATGGTGTATAATTTTTTTAAATCCTTTTATTATAAAAAAAAAAAAATTGAAATACTTATAAATGCCCATAAAAAAAAATATATATATATATATATAATATATTTTATTATTATATTTTACAATAAATAATATAATATTTAAATACAAAATATAAAGCAAAAGTTAATTACATTAATATATAAACTTTAAACACATAATAAATATAAAATAAATATATATAATATATATATATATATATATATATATATATAAATTTATCCTATGTGGCTTGTTTTTTTTTTCAAGTTCATAATTTTTGCGTCACAAGAAAATATAACTACTTTATAGGAAAATTTTATGTATTCATTTATAAAATTTAAAAAAAATATATTTTTTAAGTTAATATATTTTTTTTTATATAACAATAAAAAAGGATCAATATATATATATATATATATATATATTATATGATAGGAATAAAATTATAGTTTTATTTAAAAAAAGAAGAGCAATAATATAAAGACTTTTGTATATATTTAATATATATATATATATTTTTTTTTTTTTTTTTCATCAATTATTATATTGAATTAAAAATAGATAATTATAAGAAAATTCTTGCATTGTAATATATAAAAAATATACATTTTTTTTTTTTATAAAAAAGTTCTTATTTATCATAACGTATAAAGAAATGAGAAATTGTATGTATATTATATTTGTGTATAATATATTTATTGGTCCTAACCTTCTAATATTCATTTCTTTAAAACAAAAAAATATAAACAAATAAATTTAATATGTCAGATATGTGTGTACAGGAAAAATGTTCCCTATTCAAAAATAAAGTTATTAATAAGTCTTCAATATAAAAAATATATTTTATATTTTTTTTTTTTTGACGAATACAGTTACATTAGTTTCATTATTAATAAAAATAATTAAACATATTTAACATATATAAAATATTATAATATAAACTTATCAATTTACTATTCTTTTTTTTGCTCGTTTTAAAATTGAAAAAAAAAAAAAGCATATTATTATCATTTATCTTATATATATCTATATATATATATATATGTGATAATTTTATTATATTCAACACATTGTAATTAGGGATTATAAATGGATTTTAATAATAGAAAAGTATAAATAATAAAAAAAAAATATATAATCAAAATATTTGTTCATACATAATGTTTTTATGTGTCCTCATTTTATGAATATATTTTATTTTATTTTTCTATTTGTATATATATATACATATCCATTTTATGATATAATAGAAATATATGGTTATAATATTTAACACATATACATTTATATATATATATATATATATATTATATAAGGGATATATTGAAATACAATGAAAATACATAACATGTTAAAATAACATATAAAATAATATTATGTTATTATAATTATTCCTTTCTGATTGTTTCTTTGTTTTTTTTTTTTCTAAATTCTACTTTTTTTGCAACATCATGAAGGAATGATGAAAATAATTTAAAAAAAAAAAATTAAAATTTATACTTTTAAAAAAATTATGATTTTTGAACTTTATAATATAATAATGGTTATATATCTTTATAATTTTCCTATTATAAAAAAAAGAAAAATTCAAAATATTGTATATATATTAAAATATATATATTATATATATAAACATATATATATATATATATATATATATATATATATATATTCTGTAATAAAAGAAAAAAATTATTAGAGGTATAAAATAAAATTAAAAAGCGCATTTTCTTAAGAGATAAAAAAAGGAACTATCATTTAAATAATATATGTAATATCTATAATATATATATATATGTTTTTTCTTTTTTTTTTTTTCAATTATTTATTATATAATATTTAAATTATATGTATATTTAAACACTTTTTCCTTTTCCGAATTATCCCTTAAAATTCTCTGATAAATTTTTATAAAAATTTTATTTTATCTTATTTAATAATTTATTTTATTTTATTTTTTTTTTTTTGTCATAAAAATTTTGAAAATATATATATTACATATATGTTTATTTTTTTCATCTTCAAAATAATATAAAAAGTGATCAGTTATAAAAAAAGATGGATAAGGATATAGTTGTAAATGAAAAGTTTGATTTTCTTATGTTAAATATTGCTAAAGAATGTGGAGATATTAATAATTTGATGGAACATTTTTTTTCCTTTTTGTTGAGGAAAACTGATTTTATAACAAATTCTCATAATGTGGATGAATGTGAAAATGTTATATTAAAAACATTGAGAAAATATTATAAGAAAAAAGATGAATATATAATGAAATTAAAAAACGAGTATAGGAAGATGGATGAAGAAAAAAAGAAGCAATATGAAAAAAAAAAACAACAACAAGAAAATGAACAAAATAATAAAATGCAACAAATAAATATAGATAATAACAAAAAAGATAAACATACGAAATCTATAGAAAAGAACATATCATATAGTAATTCATATGATCAAATAAATAATGAAAATAAAATTATAAATAATAATAATCAACGTGTAATCGATCTTGACGATGAAAATGATATGAATGACAATGTAATGGAAAAGATCAATCAAAATAAAAATAATTTAAATGATTCATTAAATCATATACACCAAAATAAACATTTACACGATGAAAAAAATGATCAAGATGATGATGACGATGACGGAGAACCACCTAAAGGGAATGGAGGGAAAACAGATAAATATGTATGGACACAAAGTATAAATACTTTAGATATGTATATAGATACAAAAGATAATATAAAAACTAAAGATATTAAAATTGATATAACTTATAAAAAATTATATGTCAAAGTAAAAAATCAAGTACTTATCGATGGAGAATTTTTTAAACAAATTAAACCAGAAGAATCCATATGGACATTAGAAGATAATAAAATTATACACATATTTATTGAAAAATTAAATGGTATGGAATGGTGGAATACAGTAATTAAAGGAGATGCTGAAATCGATGTAAAAAAAATCGTTCCAGAAAATTCTAGAATGGAAGACTTAGATGCAGAAACAAGATCTGTTGTGGAAAAAATGATTTATGATCAAAAACAAAAAGCAATGAATTTACCAACCTCAGATGAACAAAAAAAATATGAAATCTTTGAAAAATTCAAACAAATGCATCCAGAAATGGATTTTTCAAAAGCCAATATTAATTACGGAAATTCATCTTCATCCAATAATATGTTCTTCGGAAGATAGATAAACAAAAATTAAAATAAAATATTACTATATATATTAATTGTTATATTTCTTTTTCAATATACATATTTTTGTATCACATAAAAGTGTACGAAATACTTTTATAATGTGTAAAACATTTAACATATTAATAAAAAAAAAAAAAAAAAAAAAAAAAATTGAAAATGTTCAAATCTATTTAAAAACCTTCAAATTGTTTAGATATTATAATATCTAGAAATTTACAAAAATTATTTACGATAACAAAAAAAAAAAATATATAAATATATAAATATATACATATATATATATATATATGCGTAATATATATTTTATAATGCATTAATCAGTCATATAAGTCAACTTTAAAAGACTTTAATAATTTTTATATAAAATGTATTTTTTATTATTACATATTTTTAAATTTTTGAAGAGATGGTTTGTTTGGATCAAAGAAATAAGATATTTCTTGATCTGTTAAAGATTTCTTCTTCTCTTGATGCTTTAATATCAATTCTGTTAAAACATCTATCAATATTTTTTTTATCTCACCACTTAACATTTCTCCTTTTTTATATTTTTCTCCAATTTCATTTAATTTATTGTCATCTTCTAAAAGATATCTTAAATATTGATAAGAAATATCTTTATCTAGATTTCCACCTTTTTCTCTATGTTCTTGTATAGTGGTCCCCCCTCCACTAAAAGCATATTTGTTGATTTTATTTTTGATTTGTTCCGGTGTGTCTGTTAAGAAGATAACACTATTATTATGATCAAAAGTACTGTTACTTTTACCGACATCATCTTTCTTCTTTTTTGTACTACTCATTTTAGAATTGACTCCTTGTAAACCTGGCATAAAAACAGAATGAATAACCACAGGCTTGTGCAAAGCCATTTTTACTGCAATATCTCGACTTAATCTAAAATATGGATCTTGATCGATACCTTGAGGGACTAAGCAGGGAATATTTTTTCCTAAGAAGTTTGGAAAGCATTGAGAAAAACATGGAGCTATTTGAAATGATGGATAAGATATCTTTCCTATATTATCACTATGATTAAAACCAAAAACGTTCATACTTTGATTCAAGGTAGTTTTTTTATGTATAGACAAAACGGTTGGATATAAATATCCTGCATATTCTGTATTTTTAAAAATAAATGTTAATTCAGGATTTAAACCAACAGATATAATATCTTTTACATTTTCATTAGTTAATGTATTAATATATTCTAGTGAATAATTTTGATTAAATAAATATTTTTCATCATCTGATAATTGTATAACTAATGGTACATTAAAAGCATCTTGTAGATATTTACAGAAATAAAATGGTATTAAATGACCTAAATGCATAGATAAGGAGGACGGTCCTCTACCAGTATATATATAGAAACATTTATGTTGTTCGTAATAATTTAACAATAAATCTAAATCTCTATGACTAAAAAATATTCCTCTTCTTATAAAATGATGAGCTTTACTATTTGTTAATTTTTCAATTCTTTTAATATGATCTTCTGTAATTTTCGAACAACCAAATTCTTTTATTAATTTATTATAATTAATTCCTTCTTCATTATTTATATTTACATCCCAAGGAGTAATATCTTTAGATCGTTCATAATCAATATTTTCTATTCCTGAAGGTGGAAGTACTTTATTTTTTGATAATATATCCTCTACATTTAAATAAGTACATTCTTCATTCATATTATCTAGTATTTTCTTATCATTTTCATTACATATTATTTTTATAATAGGAGATAAAAGAAATTCATATAATCCTTTCTCATTTTTATACATATTACTTAATTCTTCAAAAGTATATTTCGGGCTAACAGCAAAATGTACTTCTAAAGATTCTTTATTAGTCAAATACTTAAATTGATTAATTGTTATTTCTTTAATTAATCCTGTATTTTTTAAAACTCTATTCTTATTACAATTAATATTCCACTCTTCTAATATTATTAAATTTATTTCATTAATATCTTTTGACAATCCATAATTATCATAGATGCAATCCCCATAAATTTTCTCAGCAAAGGAACGATTCATATTATAATTATAAAAAGGGACACATTCTTGAAGTTTATTTTTAATTAGTTTCTTTATGTCGTCATACTGATGAATCGTGGGTTCTGACAAAATGGATTTTACTGTGATAACACCAACATTGTTTGCCTTAAAAATGGAAATATAACCAAAAGAAAAAAAAAAAAAAAATAGAAATAAATATAATATATATGGTTATTTTATTTTATTTTTTTTGCATATATTAAATATATTAAAAGCATAAAACATATACGTAAAATAATTATAAATAAATAAATCAATATATATATATATATATATATATATATATATTAACAGATAAAATAATATTATAATATAAAAGCATTATTTCCTTTTTTAGGGTTATCACTAATTATATATATATATATATATATATATATATATATATATTTTTATGTATATTTATGTATTTGTATTTAGTTATTTACCTTTTTTTTTACACTTTCTGTAGTTCTACTTGTTGGTATTTGAAGAATAATGCATAAAGCTCCTTTAATTATACTCAAAGCAGAATCCAAATAAACAGTTTTCAATTTATCCATTGAATATTTTATAATTTTTTATTTTTATTTTTATTTTTTTTCTTTTCTTTTCTTTTAGAAGATGACTATTTATTGATACAACATGAACGAATATAATAGTATTATGATTAAATTTATATTTTATTATTTATTTCTTAAAGAATAGAAAAAATGCCTTTCTTTTTTTAACATATTTATATAATATATTTTGAAACAATCCGTTGTATAATCAGAAAAATATATATTTTTTTAATTTTAATAAAAAATTAATATTAATCAAGAAAATGACACATATTGTAATATATATAATTATATATAATTATATATATTTCTTTTTGAGGATATTTATAATATCATAATTAATAGAAATAAATAAAGTATATATATATATATTATTATTATATATATAATAGATATATTTTATAAAAAAAATATGTGTATAAAAAAATGAATTCCTTTTTCTAATTTAAAACCAAAAAAAAAAAAAAAATAAAATAAAAAAATAAAAAAATATAAAAAAAAAAAAAAAAACTTTTAAAATATAAATAAATTTATAAAAATAGATACATCAATTATAAAATTATTTTATTTTAATAATTTTTTTTTTATTTTTATCTTCAAATGTATTTTATGATCCATTTTATAATAGTAGTATTTATAATTATTTATATGTCATACCTTTTAAAAAATAACAAAACGAAATTAATTACTTCTGAATGCTTCATATTTATAGCATTATTCATAATATTGTAACACCTTTTTTTTTTTTAATAACTCGATAAAATATATTATATATTTTTATTTTATATATTAAAGAAAAGGAGATTTTCTGTTCGAACCTCATTATCTGGTTAAATCGAGAGCTCCTTCTAACTACAATATGAATAGAAGAATATAATATTTTAATATAATATGACTTGTTTAAAACAGACACACACAAAAAAAAAAAAAAAAAAAAAAAAATACAGAAATATATAAATAAATAAATATATATATATATATATAGTTCACTCTTTAAATGGAATTCAAAAAGGATGTGTATTTGTCCTTTTTATTTTCCTGATAATAATCTAAAAAATCTTTTAGAGGGATTTTATGAGGATTTTCTGTATAGTAATCAATTTTGGATTGATCATTTTCAACCAGAGAAATAATATTTCTCAAACTTGAATCTATAGAGCCCTATAAAAAAAAAAAAAAAATCAAACACATAAACAAAAAAATGTTATATATATATATAATATATATATATATATATATATATATATAATACATAGATATATTTGTATGTGCGTGGTTTCTAGTTCATTATGTATTTTTCTACCTTCTGTAAGAAATTCACAATTTTGTCTGCCTTTTCCAAGTTAAACAAATTATCCTTAAATGTCATATTCCAAATATATTTTGCTAAAACAGAGCAGTACAAATATGAGTAATAATTTGATGGGTAATGTATTAAATGTGTAGTTTTTGAAAAATGTATTTGAGGAAAAAAGTCCAAGATATGAATATCTTTATAATATATTCCTTGAAAATATGATTTTATTTGTTTCTCTATTGACTCTTTTCTTTCTATCATATTATTCGAGTTACTTGAAAAAGAGTAAAAGATTTGATCAATAATTGATTGTATAGTTAGTTGTACTATAGAATAATAACAAATAATATTTTTATTTTTCATATAATTCGATAATAAGGATTTCATATATTCCTCATTCTTTTTATTCTTTTTGTTATTATATAATAATAATAATGCATCATAACAATTTAAATATTCTTCAAAAAAATGTGATGAAAATTCCGAAAAATCAACACCACTTCTATTTCCTGATAAATGTTGTAAATAAGTTGAGCTTAAAATACAATGTAACGTATGTCCAAATTCATGAAGGAAAATATTCACTTTATCAATAGACATACATATTTTTTCTAATAAAAAACTTATATTTTTATTTAAAAATATATTATCATCATTATGATAACTTTCATGATTATTATCCTTTTCTTTATCATATATATTAACATTAAAATTACAAACTAGAAAAGTGGATGTTGTTTGTCTATAATTACTATTAAAAGATGAATTATTTTCATTCTTATTATTCAAATTTATATTTTTCTTACTATTGGCATATTCAAATGTATTATCTCCATTATCGTAATAATAATAATAATTATTATTATTATTATTATCTATTTTTTCTTTTATTTGTTCATTATGTGCACTTTTTTTTTTATCATCATTTTGGAAATATTCATCTTTCACAATTCCAGTGTACACAAATGAACATTGATCATAATTTTCCTCTAGCCATTTATATTTCAAGGAGTAGTTCATATTTTTCGAGCATCGTACAGTATACTGAGCTATAGAATTGTTTTTATTTTCTCTTTCAAATAAATCCATATATATATATCCATATATATAATAACCTCTTTTTATTTCAAACTTTATTATATTCTCATCCCATAATTCATTTTTCAAAGGATTGACATTAATCATTTCTAAGGAATATGAATTTTTTAAAAGAGTAATTACAAATTTTATGACATCATATAAACTTAAATTATTTTTCATTTCGATCTCAATATTTTTTAGTCTTACTTTTTTTATTTCATTCATATAATAATAAATATTTGAAGCATTTAATTTAGGTATTTCATCCTTATAACTATAATTTTCTATATTTTTTTTTATGGTGTTTACATTTTTTTTTTCTTTTTTACGTAAGGACATTATAGATATATAACTTTCAATAAATTGAAGTTCTTTAAAAAAATATGGAAGTATTTTATGTAAGAAATTTGTTAAAAAATAATTAACTCTACTAGGTTCATTTAATATACAATCTTTTAAAGAATATT
The DNA here is from genome assembly GCA_900097035.1 of Plasmodium blacklocki (nom. inval.). Classification (NCBI taxonomy): domain Eukaryota; phylum Apicomplexa; class Aconoidasida; order Haemosporida; family Plasmodiidae; genus Plasmodium; species Plasmodium blacklocki (nom. inval.). Next base: position 1,359,070 of record LT969562.1, read on the forward strand.
CATTATAATTCTTAAAATTTCGATAATTTGTTAATCTATTTCTATAATATTGTAGAATTAATATATTATTTAAAAAGGTAAGATTAGGCTCTCGAAGCAAAGTATAGACTTGATTAATTATTTCGGAATCATTTACATTTTTTAATATAGTCATAAGAAAAGAGCTATCTTGTAATATATATATATATTCATTCAAAGGATATTTCTTTTCAATTTTTATTTGATTGTTTTTAATATATGGTATTAATTTATCTTCATAATCTTTCAAACATTTCTCATTTATATATTTCAATAATTTATTTTTTTCTATATATATACCATTAAATTCATCACAATAATTTGATGATGCATGAAAAGCAAAGTATTTTTCTTGGGACTGTAATTCTAAATACCTTTCTCTTTCTTTTTGATCTTTTATATGAACACCTTGAGTTTCCATAGAAACAATCATATTACGTAAAACTGATTTATGTTCATGATTTAGTAAATGCATATTTTCCTTATATTTCTTTTTAAGGAAATTATAAATATCTGTATCAATATTAATTTTATCAATATAATTTGTTAATTTTTCTAAAGCTTCATGAGCTTTACCAATAACATTTTTATTATTATGTAAATTTCTTAATAACTCTAACACATCTCCTAATTTACATAAATTATTTGAAACAGTATCAACCATATTTATAATTTTAAATATATTTTCTTCTTTACATATTTTACTTAATATATTATCACAACTGCGTATGCATGCATGACTACATTTTATAATACCATCTCCATTATTTTTTATACCATTTAATTCCAATAAATATCCTCCTATTTCTTTATTTCGTCTATTTATATCTTCTAATATCTTATCGATTTTATTTTTTTCATCATTATTTAAAATATCTGTTGAATCAACATATTCATAAAAACACGATGAAAGAATATGCTGATTTTTAATATTATTATTGTATATTTCTTCTTTTTTGTTATGAATTATTAATTTGTTACAACTCTTTTTCACAAGGTTTTTCAAATTTAATCTATTCCATATTTTGTATAAACCACATTCCCTATTTACCTTTTCCCAAAAATAGTTTCGCTTAAAAATTGTTCCCCTCAAATGTGTTCTACAATATTTTATACCTCTCAGTTTATAGCATATATGATTCATTTTGCTTTTTATTTTAAACATAAAGAATATATAAGTATATATATATATATATATATATTTATATATATATATTTATATTTATATTTATATATTTCTATCAATATTGTTATGAACATTAGTGTGCCATATAAATGTGCCTAATTTACACATATAATATATATATTAAATAGATAGATAAATAAATAAATAAATAAATATATATATATATATATATTTATATTTATATATATATATTTATATTTATATTTATATATTTCTATCAATATTGTTATGAACATTAGTGTGCCATATAAATGTGCCTAATTTACACATATAATATATATATTAAATAGATAGATAAATAAATAAATAAATAAATATATATATATATATATATTTATATTTATATATATATATTTATATTTATATTTATATATTTCTATCAATATTGTTATGAACATTAGTGTGCCATATAAATGTGCCTAATTTACACATATAATATATATATTAAATAGATAGATAAATAAATAAATAAATAAATATATATATATATATATATATATATATATATATTTTTTCTTCTATCTTTTCGTTATAAGGTCCTTTTCAACAATGTAAATATATTGGAGAATTATAAATACAATGCAGTCCGTGAAAAAAACAATGCTAAAAATATTATCTACATTTTTATAAATTCATAATATGAATGTAAAACTTTTAGTTTTATTTATTTATTCTTTCTTTTTTTTTTTTTTTTAATATATAGTGGCGTTTGTTGTATATCCTATATTTTCCTTTTTTTTCTCCTTCACATTTTAAATTCTTACATAGTACAAAAAATTATTAATACCAGGAAAAAAAATATATATATATATATAATAAAATAATCATATATATATTGAAAACAAGAAAAATAAAAAAAAAAATTAAAAAAAAAAAAATATATAAAATATTATAATATATAATATATTATTTCTATAAAGAACAAAATTCAAAATTTAATTTTTTTTTTTTTTTTTAATTTCACCCAAGTCCTACAACAAGGTAATGAAAAGTTCAAAAAAAAAAAAAAAATATATATATATATATTATATATATATGTAATATTAATTTATGTATATATATAATTAAATATAAATATTATAATTATTGTAAAACACTTCATTTACTATTTTTATTTATTTATTATTATTATTTAATTATTTATTTTATCTTATTATTTATGTATTTATTTTTGTTATCCTAATAAAGAATATATATTATATTTATAAGGAAAATGGTTCTTGCGTATATTTTAAAATAAAAAATTTATATAATGTCCAAATGAATAGAATTGATATATCGAATTTTGATTTTCTATATGTAATAGGAAAAGGAACTTACGGTAATTTAATTACACATATAATAAGTATATACCTAAAAATATTTATGACATCGAATATGCATATATATATATATATATATATATATATATATATATATATATATATTAATTCGTAGGAATCGTATATAAGGCCCTAGATAAAAAAGAAAATAACTTTGTTGCAATAAAAAAAATTATAAATCTTTGTGATGAAAATTATGGAATAAGCAAGTGTATATTAAGAGAGTTGACCATACTACAAAAAATCAAACACAAAAATATAATAAGTATGTAAACTTTTTAAAAATAACGCAGAAAAAAAAAATAATAATAATAATAAAATAATGATAAAATAATATATCAATTATCATATGGACGTCTTGCAATAAATTAATTCATACATAAATACATTATATTTTTTTTCTTTTTTTTTTCCCTCTTTTCAGATTTAAAATACGTTTTTTATGGAAAAGACATAGAAGATAAATTGAAAGGAGAAAACCTGGAAAATTCGTGTTTATATTTGGTAATAAAAAGAAAAGAGAATTAAAAGAATTTATCCTATATAAAAATATGAATATGAATATGAATATAAATATATATATATAAATATATATATATATATATATATATATATATATATATATATATATATATATTTTGTATATATTAGGCCTTCGAATATTGCGATATAGATTTATTTAATTTAATTAAAAAGAATAATTTGAATATTAAAGAAATAAAGTATATAATTTTTGAATTATTATTGGCATTAAGTTATTTTCATTCAAATAATTATATACATAGAGATATAAAACCAGAAAACATTTTTATTACATCTGAAGGGCAAATAAAATTAGGAGACTTAGGTATGTCGGTTGAAAAAAGTGACCACATGACACCTACAGTAGTAACCTTATGGTATAGAGCTCCAGAAATTTTATTGAAATCAACTAATTATGACCAGAAGGTTGATATATGGAGTTTGGGGTGTTTATTCATGGAATTAATACAGGGAAGGTACGATAATAAATATTGTAAAAACAATCATATATATATATATATATATATATATATATATATATTTATATATTCATAAAATTATTTTGCATACTTAAATAATAGTATTCATATTCATTTTTTATTTATTTTTTAAGACCTTTATTTCCAGGAAAAAATGACTGCACTCAGGTATAATCCGAATGGGGAATATATATATATATATAATTCATCTGAATAATATAAAGTTATATAT
>LT969562.1:1365328-1397828 GCA_900097035.1 Plasmodium blacklocki (nom. inval.)
TCCATCAGATTTAAAAAAGTTAAAAAAACAATATTTGCCTTTATTAGCACATGAATTAAAAATATTTTTATTTTTTATTGTAAATATAACAGGAGGTCATTTTTCCTCTGTTTTAAGCTCTTTAGAAATTCAATTATTATTATTGTATATATTTAATCAACCATATGATAATGTTATATATGATATTGGACATCAAGCATATGTACATAAGATATTGACGGGAAGAAAACTATTATTTCTATCATTAAGAAATAAAAAAGGTATTAGTGGCTTCCTAAACATTTTTGAAAGTATTTATGATAAATTTGGGGCTGGTCACAGTTCCACCTCATTAAGTGCTATACAAGGTTATTATGAAGCCGAATGGCAAGTAAAGAATAAAGAAAAATATGGAAATGGAGATATAGAAATAAATGATAATACAAATGTTACGAACAATGAAAAGATATTTCAAAAAGGTATACACAATATTAATAATCATAATAGTAGTAATAATAATATGAATCTTTCAGATGTGGTAGGAACAGAAAATATGAATTTACCAAATGTACGAAATGATAACCATAATGTGGATAAAGTACACATTGCTATTATAGGAGATGGTGGTTTGACAGGTGGTATGGCATTAGAAGCCTTAAATTATATTTCATTCTTGAATTCTAAAATTTTAATTATTTATAATGATAATGGACAAGTTTCTTTACCAACAAATGCTGTAAGTATATCAGGTAATAGACCTATAGGTTCTATATCAGATCATTTACATTATTTTGTTTCCAATATAGAAACTAATGCAGGAGATAACAAATTATCGAAGAACACAAAACAGAATAACCTTTTTGAAAATTTGAATTATGATTATATTGGTGTTGTGAATGGTAATAATACAGAAGAGCTGTTTAACGTATTAAATAATATAAACCAAAACAAATTAAAAAGAGCTACAGTTCTTCATGTACGTACAAAAAAATCGAATGATTTTATAAATTCAAAGAGTCCTATAAGTATATTGCACTCTATAAAGAAAAATGAGATTTTCCCTTTTGATACCGCCATATTAAAAGGAAATGTTCATAAGGAGAACAAGATAGAAGAAGAGAAAAATGTGTCTTCATCTATAAGTTATGATATAAATAATAAAAATAATGATAATAGTGAAATTATAAAATATGAAGACATGTTTTCAAAAGAAACATTTACAGATATATATACAAATGAAATGTTAAAATACTTAAAGAAAGATACCAATATAATATTCTTATCTCCTGCTATGTTAGGAGGATCAGGATTACTCAAAATTAGTGAGCGTTATCCAAATAATGTATATGACGTAGGTATAGCAGAACAACATTCGGTAACTTTCGCAGCAGCTATGGCAATGAATACGAAATTAAAAATACAATTATGTATATATTCAACCTTTTTACAAAGAGCATATGATCAAATTATACACGACCTTAATTTACAAAATATACCTTTAAAGGTTATAATTGGAAGAAGTGGATTAGTAGGAGAAGACGGTGCAACACATCAAGGTATATATGATTTATCTTATCTTGGTACACTTAACAATGCATATATAATATCTCCAAGCAATCAAGTTGATTTAAAAAGAGCTCTTAGGTTCGCTTATTTAGATAAGGATCATTCTGTGTATATACGTATACCGAGAATGAACACATTAAGTGATAAGTACATGAAAGGATATTTAAACATTCATATGAACAATGAGAACAAAAGTGTCGATGTAAATGCAGATATTAATGATGATATAGATAAATATAGTGAAGAATATATGGATGATGATAATTTTATAAAATCGTTTATTGGGAAATCTAGAATTATTAAAATGGATAATGAAAATAATAATACAAATGAACATTATTCAAGCAGAGAAGGTATATACCCAAAAAAAAAAGTTTGTATCTTTAACATGGGTAGTATGCTTTTTAATGTAATTAATGCTATAAAAGAAATTGAAAAAGAACAATATATTTCACATAATTATTCTTTTTCAATTGTTGATATGATATTTTTAAATCCTTTAGATAAAAATATAATAGATTATGTAATAAAACAAAATAAACATGAATATTTAATTACTTATGAAGATAATACTATAGGTGGTTTTTCTACACATTTCAATAATTATTTAATAGAAAATAATTATATAAGAAAACATAATTTATATGTTCATAATATTTATTTACCTAATGAGCCAATTGAACATGCATCTTTTAAAGATCAACAAGAAGTTGTCAAAATGGATAAATGTAGTCTTGTCAGTAGAATTAAAAATTATCTTAAAAATAATCCTACATAATATAAGAGAAATATATCTTTCTAAAATTATTTTATTATTATACTTTTTAATGTGTACAATAAAATATATATGTAAATATATTTTATTTGTATGATCTTTTTTTTTTTTTTTTTTAATTGTTATATATATATATATATATATATATATATATAAATGTATACATATGTCTTATGGCTATATAATAATAATGTTACCTTATTTTTATTTTTAAATGAATATTTCATATTTATATAGCTTTATCCTTTTAATATTTTATAAATTTTTCAAAACATATATATTATTTTAAAATTTTTATATTATATATTCAATTCTTATTTCCCTTCTCATTCATATGTATAAATGAATTAAACTAATTTGTTCATAGTTAATTATATTTAATTTTTCATTTTAAAAATTATATGTACCATATATGTTGTTATATTCTATAGTATAAAATATGTATGGAAATTTGAGTAACAATGTTTTTGTAAAAACATTTTTCTGTTTTGTAATTTTTTTTATATTTATTAATAATTTATTGTGGTAAATAAAACATAACTCTATATATATAAATATATATATATATATTATTAAAATGATGTTATATAAAATATTATTTTATTCTTCCCTTTTTTAAATTTTACATGTACAATATATAATATATTATATATTTATTTTATACTTTATAAAATTATTTATTTCTTTATATTAATTTATAAAAAATATAATATTATATATATATATATATATATATATATATATATATAATATAATAATAATAATATATTCTGTTATAAATTTTTTTTTTTTTGTATCTTTATTTTCAATATGTAAACGTATATAAAATATTATATATATATATATATATATATATTTATATATCATATTGTAAGCTTATTTTTATACGTTTTAATTTTTTAAAGTTAAGCGTTAATATATTTTGAATTCTAACAATTGTGAAAAAATAAATATTTTATGAACATAAAATATATTATATCCATATATATATATATATATATATATATATATGAATATATTTATATTTTATTTATTACCTTTTTTTTTTTTTTTTTTTTTTTTTATTCTTTTCCTTATAATTTATTCATTGATTATTAATTTGTTTTATATATAAAATTTTTGTTAATTTTTTTAATATTTTAAAAAGATGTTACTTTCTACAGAACAGTTAATAATGTGAACGTTTATTTTATTATTCACATTATAATTTTTGACGAATTAAAATTTTTTTTTAGAATATTATTAAAGAGTAGATTATTTCCCAAAAAAAAAAAAAAACAAAAAAAATTAACAAATAATATAATATATATCATATAAATAAAGATAAATAAATATAAATATATAAATATATATATATATATATATATATATATATATATTTGCTATCTTGTTTTTAATTTGTGATACTTTTTTGTTCCTTGTTTGTTCATACTTTTCTAATATGTTGTTTTGAAAATATGAGGAACAAAAGAAAAAAGAATGGTAAGAATAAACAAAAGGGGAAGAGAAAAAATGATAGGTTAGGAAAGATTAAACGTAAAAAAATAGTAGATATAAAAGAAGAGAATGAAAATGATAATGAGAAGAGATTAGAAGTGTCCTTTTATGGATACCGAAATATATATTTAAAAGATATTCATAATTTTATAATAAATTTAAGGCTTGGTAAATATATATTTAAAAATGAATTATTTGATATAAAGAATAATGAATGTTTAAATAATTTAATTATGGTTATTGTTCCAAATTTATCAAGTTATTATGTAAAAGATATATCAACAGATAATGTATTTAATAAATTACAAAGAAATAATAATTTCCGAAAAATACATACAGAAAGTTGTTTGAAAAAATATTATAATAATATTATTTTAAAAGCATTAAGTGTGTCTGTTTTAAAAGAGAGGAAAAAAAATTACACACAATATATTTTTAATTTAAATAAATATTTATTAACTAAAGAACAAATGACATTAAATAAATATCCAACTGAAAATATGGATGAGTATATAAATATGAATGATATAGAATATGTTAAAAACGACAAAGATATTCGTGATATAAAATCGTATTTAACAGAAACGATGAATTCTATAAATGTTCTTCATATGAATAATGATTGTTCAGTTAAGGAATATAAAAAGAATAAAATAAATATATCACAGGTGGTGAATAATATAAATAATAATAATCAATATAATTTCAGTAATATGGAATGTAACAATGAAAATCATATTAATAATGGGACTATAGAAAGTGAAGAAAATAATTTCGAAAAGCAAAATATTTTTACCCAAGAACACATTCAAATATATGCAGATATTTTGGAAAAACTAATAAAAGCATCACATACGAAAAAAGATGATAACAATGCAACTGCAAATAGTAATATATCTAATATGGCATCGTCAAGAAAACATATATCATCAGAAAATATAAATAATGTAGATGATGGAAATAATGAAAATGATGAAGATGGTGAAAATGATGAAAATGATGAAGATGATGAAAATGATGAAGATGATGAAGATGGTGAAAATGATGAAAATAATGAAAATGATAAAAATAATGAAAATAATAAAAATGAAGAAAATGATAAAAAAAAAAAAAAAAAAAAGAGTAAACAAAATGATGATAGTGTGAATCATTTAAATTTAGGTAGTATAGTAAGTCACAAAATAAATGAAATGTATAATGAAAATAGAAATATGGATGAGAAAATAGAAGTAAATAAGAGTAATGATGATAATAATGACGATAATAATGATAATAATAATAATAATAATAATAATAATAATAATGATATGTGGCTTTGTGGTGATAATATGGATAAATGTAATGATATAAAAAAATTTATTGATGAAAATAACTCGTGCGATGAAGATAATTTAATGGATGAAAACAATTATGGAGAATTTGATTTAGATAATATATATAGTATAGATTGTGAAATGTGTGAAACAACAAATCATCAAAGAGAATTAACCAAAATTACAGTGGTAGATGCTTATATGAATATTATATATGATTCATATGTTATTCCTGATAATAAAATTACAAATTATTTAACTTTATATTCAGGAATTAATGAAAGTACATTAGAAAATGTAACTACGAAATTAAAAGATGTACAAGAATATTTAAAAAAATTTCTTAATAAAAAATCTATACTAATAGGACATTCTTTAGAAAATGATTTACATGCTCTAAAAATAGCCCATAATTATGTTATTGACACATCAATTATATACTGTAATTCAGGTTTCTATCCGAAACCATCTTTATTTCAACTTTCAAAGAAACACTTGAATATTATTATGAAGAGAGAAAATGGGCATAATTCCATAGATGACGCAAAAATTAGTATGTTCCTGGCACTAAAAAAGGTAAAAAAATAAAAAAAAATTACAACACATATATATATATATATATATATATATATGCACTTGTATATGGATGTATTAGGTACAAATGTACATTCACATATATGTTCTTACATATATATAAATATATATATATATATATATATATATATATATATATATTTTTTTATAAGCATATATTTATATGCGTTTATGATGGTTCCTCCTTTTTATGTATACATAATTTTCACTAATATTGCAAGTAGTTCCATATATATATATATATATATATTTTTCCTATTTATATTTATTATTATTATTATTTTTTTTTTTAGATGAGTGAATTCGATAGCAATGAATTCTCCACATTCTATGAAGCACTCCCCACATTTCTTAACAAAGATAATTTCGTTCAAGTAAAAAACTCCATTCTTTGTGAAGAAGACATCAATTATAAATACGAAAAGTCTTTGTGTATATTTGATTCAAAGAATAAATATATAGAAGAAAGAATACCGAAAATTTATTTGAAGAATTCTTTTTATTGTGTTTGTGAAAATGATGATGAATGCTCAGAAAATTTAATAATGAATATAAAAAATCAGAACAAATTAAAAAATTATATTTTAATTTTACGTGATTATGAAAATTTGTGTAATGATAAAATATTTAATTGTATTCAGAATGTACATAATTCAAATTTTAAAATAGAAGATAGCGAAAAAATATTTGAAGTACCATCACGTGTAGAAACAAATGAAGTACTTAAAAAAATAAGTGCAAATATAGAAAAAATTTATAGTAATATGTCAAAAAATGATGTTTTAATACTTTTATCTTTTAATAATAATTATTTAGCTGAAGAAAAAGTAAAAGAAACCTTTTTCTTAGCAAAAGATATTTTCTATTCTAATGCTGATATGGAAGAAAAGTTAAATAAAATAAAAGATAAAATTAATTCGCTTCAAAAAATTATTAATAAAAAAAAGAATAATAATGAAGTTATTAATTATTCATTTTATGAATTCCAAGATTTATTACTTAATTATGATAAATTTGTTCTGAATTATTTAATTGAAAATAAAAATAATGACAAAAATTTTTACATTATAAATTCTTTGACAAATCTAAAAAACATTCTGAATATTAATTCGAAGAAGAAGGAGTTCAACGGATGGTTCTCCCTACTATTAAAAAATTGAAAAAAAGAAAAAAAAAAAAAAAAAAAATCTACATGTTTAGATATATATATATATATTTATAATGGGGATACCCTTTTATATGCTCAACATTTTACACACAACTTTTAAATATTTATACAACAATTCATTAGAAATATATTCATTCATACATTCATGTTATACAAAAAAAAAAAAAAAACTTACATATTTTTTAATTCAAATTTTTTAAATATTATTTGAAGTAATTCATTATTATGTCTTATTTGTATATTTTTTTTTTTTTTTTCTCATATATATATATATATATATATATATGCCAACTTGATTTTTTTCTACGTTTCTTTTATTCGTTTATTATAATAATAAACAAAACTGAAAAGTTATATTTATTTAAAAATTTTTAAGTAGGATAATTTAAAGGGAAAAAATATATTTATTTATTTTTTATATTTTAATTAAAATGAAAGAATACATATGAATTTTTTACTTAATGTAATATTATATATATATATATATATATATATTCTTTATATGGATGATATATATATTACGTTAAAGTATTATTACCTGCGCATGATATATATATATTTTATATATATATTTTTTATATATATTTTCTTTTATTTTTTTTTTTTTTAAAAAGTTGTAATACTTTCATTACTATATACAAATTTTTTATTTTTTATATAAGCTATCCATAAATAATTTGGAATAACAATTATCATTACTAGCCTACAAGTGTATATGTATTAAAAAAAGAAAAAAAGCGTACAACAGAATATTTGTACATAACATATTTTGTTTTGTTTTATTTTATTTTGTTTTGTTTTATTTTGTTTTGTTTTATTTTGTTTTATTTTATTTTATATTATTTTATTTTTTCAAATGGTGATAAATTTAATTAAAAAAAAAAAAAGAAAAAAATAATAATGGATGAAAATGTAAAGTACGCAACTTTCTTGAGAAGTAAAATAGTAAAATTTTTTAATTTGAAAAACGACGAATTAGATATAAATTATATCATATCTATATTAAATTGTAAATCTTATGATTTATATGATTCTATATTTTTATTGAATGAATCTTTTTATGAGCAAAATAAAAACACAAAGTGTTCTTCTTTAAGTAACGTAAAAAAATTTACTCAAGATTTAGTAAATAGCAAAAAGAAATTTTTTAGTTCAAGTGATCCAAATTTAGATAGTCCTGACAGTAATTTTCTTCTAAGTAATAGCAATGACAGTAAAACAGGAGGTACATGTTTTCAAGATGTTTTTGAAAATGATAAAAAAAAAATTAATTTAACAGTTAATACATATAAAAATAATATATCATCTCATATAAAAAAAAATGAAATAAAACAAAATGAACATTTCACAAATGATTTTAAACAAGTACTTTTTGAATCGAAAAGAAGAAATAATGATGGAACAAACAAAAAAATATTTGATGATAATAATAAACACATAAACAAAAATGAATATAATAATGAGGTAAAAAATAATATATTTCAAAATGGTATAATAAAACAACAAAATCATGTAATAAAAAATCATTCTATAAATGATCATACTATGTTAGATATAGAAAAGACAAATGAACAGTTAAAATTAGAAAAAGTATTAAAAAATGAAAAAAATCAAATTTCGGAACAGAACTCTAATGATAACAAAAGAGAAGATAATTATTTTTCTTTTTTTAATATAAAAGAAAATAACTACTCCTTAAAAGAAGCTATAAATTTTATAGAGAACGAAAATAAGGTTATAAAATATAATAATAACCAAAACCTAAAAGAAAAAAAAAAAAAAAAAATACAAATATGTATATGTAATGGACAGAATCATAAAATATATGCAAACTGTCTGTATTGTGGAAAAATATATTGTGCCAAAATAAAATATAAGAATTGTATCTTTTGTGAAAACCAATTATATGAATCATATATAATAAATAATCTATTTTTTCAATCAAACCAAAATAATAATAATAATAATAATAATAATACAAAGAAATTAATAACGTCTATCAAAAGTTCCAATAATTTTTTATACAAATATTATTTTAATACAAATAATAGTTACTTAAAAAAAGGTGAAAATATATATCAAATATTTCAAATTATTATATATAACTGTATATCATTGCTCATCTGAATGTATAAATATAAATATATATATATATATATATATATATATATATATATATAAATGTATTTTTCCTTTTTTTTTTTTTTTTTTTTTTCATTTTTGTTATAGCCTTTGAATTGAGAGATAAAATGTTAAGGAACTCCATTAATGAAGAACAAACCAAAGTTATCGATGACAGTATTGATTGGTTTGAGGATGATATTAAAAATGAATTTAATAATCAGTCTATACATTTTTCTCATTATGATGATGAAATAAAAAATGAAATCATTAATAAATATCATGAAATTTTTGGAAAACGATTTAGTAAAATTCCTTATTACATTAATTAATATATACATATATATATATATATATATAAATGCATACTTATATACATGCTTATATACATACATATGTACATATATACATACAAATATAAATAAATATATACAATATATATATGCTTTTTATTATTATTTTGTTTTATAGATGAGATTAATATTGATATCGACCTTGTAAATATGAAGATTACTGAGAATAAAGATTTCTTAAAAATTAAAGAATTTAATGATTATTTAAACGAAAAGGAAAAGGAATATCAAACATATTTGGAACATAAAAAACGACAAGACATAAATTTTAATAATGCTCGTAATTATTTGTCTACTAAAGAAAAGAAAAATTTAAGTTATATTAATGACCTCAAAAAAATATTTTTTAAGGAAAACACTATGAAAAATGATACAAAATTAAATAATGTTGCACAATTGTATAAATGTGATAAGCCAACAAATTACAAGAGTAACAAAAAGTATAAATGTAATGTTATAAGTTTTGTAGATGAAGAGCAGGAAGATACACCCTCTTAATATATATATATATGTTTTATATAGTATTATTTTTTTTTATAAATACAAAGTGTAAAAAAAAGTTTAATTATAAAAAATAAAATAAAATAAAAGAATATACAATTGGAATAATTCCATAGTTGTTAACTACTAAAAGCATCTCATATAATAATTCTGTATGTATATAAATATATATATTTTTTTACTTCTGAATAATTTTTTACATTATATTTTATTTATAAACGTGTATAAACAATATGATTGAGAAAATTCAATATTTCGTATAAACAAAAATAAATAAATAAATATATACATACATACATATATATATATATATATATATATATATATATATATATATATATATACATGTTTATGTAAATTTTAGATGTATCAAAATTAAAGGATACATTCTAATAAAACAAATAAAGTGTAAAATAAATATGTATATTATTTAATTATGCTAATATGATATATGTATTTTTTATTTTTTTTTTTTTTTTTTTACATCTCATTTTCTACATATTATTTTCCTGTGAAATATTTTTATCTACACTTTCGAGATCTTCATAATTTGTTTTGTTATTTATATTTATGTTATATTCATTCATGACGTTATGAAAATTTTTCATAGTATCCCCATCATTGTTATTTGGTATATTATGAAAATTTGTGTAGGGAATATTATTATTTCTATTCACTTGATTTTTTTCATTAATTGATTTATTCGTTGTTTTTTTAATATTGTTATTTATATATGGATACATGATATTTTTCATATTATGAGAAATTATATTGTTATCATATAAATGATTTGCAAACGAATTATTATTTATATTACAACTAAGAGTGTTTATATTATTCATAATGTTCACATTCTTAATATTGTTTCCGTTATTCATACTATTCATATTATTTGCGATGCTCATATCCTCCACATAAACATCCCCTGATGGCTTTGTTAAATTATCCTTGTTGTTGTTACTTTCAAAAAACATAGTTACACTTGCGTTATTTGATGCACATTGATTTAATACGATATTATAGTTTTCCTCGTATACATTATCATTTTCTATACTATAATTAATATAATCAACATTATGTGGGATATTTATGTCTTCATACATACTTATAGATCTTGAATATGTGCGGTTCATATTTTTTTTTAAACTATTTATATTATTCATATTATTTATAGAAGTTATATTATTAATGTTGTCATGTATATAATTAAAATTGGTTTGTTGTACATAAAATTGTTCATTAAAATTCTGTACAAAATTATTCATATTATTATTTTTTATATTTTCGTTTCTTATGTTCATATCATTTATTAAATTGCTTTTATCTTGATTGTGTTCATTGTTTTTAAATGTAAGTTTGTTATTTAAAATATATTCTGTATTATTACCATAAGGAAAATGATTAATCATATTAACATTGTTGTTACTGTTATTATTATTATATATATTATCATTATTATATATATTATTGTTATTATATATATTATCATTATTATAAATATTATCATTATTATAAATATTATCATTATTATATATATTATCATTATTATATATATTATCTTTATTATATATATTATCTTTATTATATATATTATCGTTATTACATATATTATCGTTATTATATATATTGTCTTTATTATATATATTATCGTTATTACATATATTATCGTTATTACATATATTATCGTTATTATATATATTGTCTTTATTATATATATTGTCTTTATTATATATATTGTCTTTATTATATATATTGTCTTTATTATATATATTGTCTTTATTATATATATTATTGTTATTATAAATATTATCATTATTATGTATATTATCATTATCATTTAGGTTATTATTATTCATATTATTATCATTGGAATTATCCTTATGAATTACCGTATGATCATTCATACTATCATGATGAGCCACTCTATTATCCTTCATATTATTATCACTCATAATATTATCATTACTATTATTTATGTTTGCATTTTTTTCAATTAACACACCCTGTTGTTGTTCACCTTCATTTTCACAACTATTTTTATTTTCCTGCTTTTCCTCATTTTTGTTTATTCCAAATATTTTATCTTGTTCCTTTAATTTTTCAATATATTTTATAATTTGTACAATATATGCTTCATCCTTTTCTTCAGGTTCTACAGGGAAAATTTTTCTTTGCTTTTTTTGTTTTCTATTTATAAAGGTTAAAATATAACTTGATTTAAAATTATCATAATGTATATAGCAATTCGTACATATTTCTTTGTTCTTTTGAACATTTTTATTTAAAGTTCTTATATCGAGTTTTTGATATTTTTTTCTTTTATCTTCATTAATTTTATGAAGCTTTCTTGAAGTTGATTGCTCATGAATGTTCTCGATTTTTGAATCATTTGAAGATATTATATTCTCATTATTGTTACTTAGAGAATCTATTTTCCTTTTTTTATCTTTACATTTGTTAGATATATCAAATGCATTATCATTATTATTATTGTTATCATTATTATTATTATTGTTATTATTTGACATATTGAATGAAGATGAAGATGAAAAATTAGTAGACTCTTTTTTTTTAAAATTAATTTTTTCGCCATATATTTCCATATCTTCATTGATCATCTTATCATTATTCAATTCTTTGTATATATCAATTTCTTTATATTTATCTCTTTCTTTACATTTTTCTTTTCCTTTATTTTGTTGCTTTCCTTTATCATCTTCCTGTCTTGAATGATTTTTATTACCTGCTTTTTCATTATTATTATTTGAAGTCATTATATCCATAATTTTTTCTATGTCACTATTTATATTTTCGTTAATCATATCGTTGTTTATAATATTTGCTTCTATGTTATTTGGATTTAGAAAAAATTCGTCAATATTTAAATTTTTGTACATATCATCATTATTCCTTATAAAATTATTATTACAATGCTTCAATCTATCATAATGTTCGTACATTATTTGTTGATTTTGATGGCAGCATTCACCTTTACCTTTTAACTTCTTATAATCCATAGAAGGAGACTTATGTATTTTGAAACATTCTTCTATATTAGCAAATTCTTTTTTTAATATATCATCATTTTGAAGTATTTTTTGTATATCCATATAAGTATTGTTTGTAAAATTCATTATATCATAATCGACATTACACTTATCACACTCAAACGAATTATTGTTGCTATTATTATTATTATTATTGTTATTGTAGTTGTTATTATAGTTGTTATTATAGTTGTTATTATAGTTGTTATTATAGTTGTTATTATTGTTGTTATTATTGTTGTTATTATAGTTGTTATTATAGTTGTTATTATTGTTGTTATTATTGTTGTTATTATTGTTGTTATTATAGTTGTTATTATTGTTGTTATTATTGTTGTTATTATCATTGTTGATATTAATATTATTATCATAGCTGTCACTTTTATTGTTAATATTAATATTATTATTATCAGTGTTGTCATTTTTATTGTTAATATTAATATTATTATTATTGTCATTTTTGTTGTTATTGTTTTCATTATTATTGTTGTTATTATTACTACTATTATAACTACTATTAGTACTATTGTTATTATTTATGATATTGTATGGTTCGTCCATATTGTTACACATGTCAATGTAAGAACTACAGATTTCATTATTCATCATTTCATTATTATAATTGTTTAAACTCATATTTATACTCAAATCATTTATCATGTCTTTATTAAGATTCTCATATGTATCTAAATCGTTTGTGGATATTTTTTCTTCATTCGTCCTTTCACTCATAAAGTCTCCATGAACATTTGAAACGCTTATGTTGTTTTGATTGTCATTATAAAAATTGTATAAATTGTTTACGTTCTGTATATTATTCATATTGTTTATACTATTCATATTGTTTATAATGACCATGTTATTCATATTATTCATACTATTCATTTTATTCATATTATTTACACTGTTTGTATTATTTATATTGTTTGTATTATTTATATTGTTTGTATAATTTATACTGTTCATACTATTTATATCATTCATATTGTTTATACTATTCATATTATTTATATCATTCATATTGTTTATACTATTCATATTATTTATACTGTTCATATTATTTATATCATTCATATTGTTTATACTATTCATATTATTTATATCATTTATATTATTTATATCATTTATATTATTTATATCATTCATATTGTTTATACTATTCATATTATTTATATCATTTATATTATTTATATCATTCATATTGTTTATACTATTCATATTATTTATATCATTCATATTGTTTATACTATTCATATTATTTATATTATTCATATTATTTATATTATTCATATTATTTATATCATTCATATTATTTATATTATTCATATTATTTATATCATTCATATTATTTATATCATTCATATTATTTATATCATTCATATTATTTATATCATTCATATTATTTATATTATTAGTGTCATTTATACTATTCATGCTGTTCAAATGAAAATTATAAAAATCACTCATTTGTGCATCATACTGATTTCCATTATTTTTATTTTGAAACGATAAACTATTATCTTGTGATATAGGTACGTCCTTTTCTTGGGATCTATAAATTTTGTTCTGTGCAATTATTTCATTTTCACCTGACAATAAGTAAGCATAAGAATCATTATATCTGTTCTTATATGAATAACAAATATTGTGTAAAGAATTATTAGCATTATTGTCAAAAATGTTATCACCTTCAATTTTCATAATTTGGTCGTTACAATTTTTATGTAGATTATGATGTTCTTTATTATCCGCTTTGTAATTTTCTTCTTCGTTTTCTTCTTCATTTTCTTCTTCATCTTCTTCGACATTTTCTTCATCATTTTCTTCATCATCTTCTTTATCATTTTCATCATTATCATCTGTACTCTCATCATCATCTCCACCGTCATTATTACTACTGTTATTATTTCTACCTGAAGGGTTAAGGTAATTATTGTCATTGTAGTTATCATCTGCATTGTGATCACTGTCACGATGATGGTTGTTATCACCACTGTAATTACTATTACCGTTGTATTTATTATCTACATCACCGTTGCTACCTGCATGATTATAATTATTAACACAATAGTTGCAATTTTTCATATCATGTTTGTAATTATTCATATCATGTTTGCAATTTTTCATATCATTGTTATAATTATTCATATCATGTTTGTAATTATTCATATCATATTTGTAGTTATTCATATCATATTTGTAGTTATTCATATCATGTTTGTAGTTATTCATATCATGTTTGTAGTTATTCATATCATGTTTGTAGTTATTCATATCATGTTTGTAGTTATTCATATCATGGTTGCAATTATTCGTATCATGGTTGCAATTATTCATATCATGTTTGTTATTATTCATATCATGGTTGCAATTATTCATATCATTGTTATAATTATTCTTATCATGTTTGTAATTATTCATATCATGTTTGTAATTATTCACATCATTGTTATAATTATTCATATCATGTTTGTAATTATTCACACCATTGTTATAATTATACATATCATGATTGCAATTATTCATATCATTGTTAGAATTATTCACATCACGGTTGTAATCATTATTATCATTGTTATAATTGTTCATATCATTGTTATAATTGTTCATATCAATGTTATAATTGTTCATATCATTGTTATAATTGTTCATATCATTGTTATAATTATTCATATCATTGTTATAATTATACATATCATGGTTGCAATCATTATTATTATTGTTATAATTATTCATATCATGGTTGTAATTATTCATATCCTTGTTATAATTAGTATCGTTATTTATGTAATTATGAATTTCATTCACGTATTTACTTTTCTCATCATTGTAATTATTGTTCTTATTAACTACAAACTTATTATTACATACATGATGATAAAGAGATGTAGTTCCAAAATGTTCTTTGTTCCTTCCTTCGCTTGTATCACATAATGAATCAAGGTGCAGTTGATCTAATAACAACTTTTCCTTTTGTCTGTTATCATGACCTCTCATATTATATATAAAATTTCCCTGCTCATCCACTTTATGGAATATTTGTTGATTTACTATAATATTAGGCTTACAATTATTTTGTCCATTGTTTATAGCATAAATGTTTGGATACATTATATTATCACTTGCCATTTTTCTATTTTCATTATTCTCAATGGTATCATTATAATGAATATTTTTCTGGGTCCTTGTATTTAAACCATTTTGATTAATTGATTTATTATTTATACGTTCTACATGATGTTGATCTGGATATATTTTTGATGATGATGTGAGTACAATTGGATCTTCAAACTGATTAATATTTTTCTTTTTCATTTGATCATATATATTTATGTTATCATTATATGTAGTTGTAATAACTTCTTTATTTATATTTTTCACAAAATGACAATTCATGTTATTAAATTTATTTATTGGAACATTCTTTTCATTTATGTGCTGAGTACATTCTGTTGTTTCACATATAAGATATTTCTGTTTATCATTTTTTACATTAATCTGATTATATATAAATGGGATATCATCCTTATTTTCATTATTGTCATTTATAAAACTTTTAACGTTTGAACAAGATGATGGAGACAATACTAATGAATTATCTTCAAAGTTTAATTTTAAATTAATATTCATATCCATACTATGATGATGATGATGGTTATTATTATTATTATTATTATTGAAACTGGTACAAGTATTATTTCTACAACATTTTGTTATAATCTCATGATGTGTTATATCATTGTCTTTTTCATTAATATTTATGTTATTATATATGTCCTTATCATTATTATTCAATTTTATATTCTTATGGTTATGTTTATCAAGATCTAATAACTTCTTTTTTTCATTATTGTTATTTAAAGATATGAAATAATTAGAAATATTATTTATATTGTGATAATTACAACTTGAAATATTCCTGTAATTAACCATATGATCATCATTAAAAATAGGTATCATATTATTTTTTTGATTTTTATTTTGATTAAAATTATTTATTCCTTCAATATTATCATTTTTTAATTTTCTATCTGCATCATAATCAACATTATTTAAATGATTACATGGTTTTTTTATGTGTAAAATATTATCATCCTTTATGTTTTTCTCTATATCATTATTACAATTCATGCTTCTTTTCTCTTTATAATAGTTACTATCATTTTGTGGGTAATAATTATCATTTAAATTATTATTTCTTAATAAATCATTTGAATCTATATCTTTTTGAGTAATAGGAGAAATATTAGAATATTTAGATACCTCTATATTTTGTCTATTAAGAATGTCTGATTTATTACATGAGCTTTTTATACATTTCTCATTTAAATGATTACAATTTACTGATATATTTGAATTATCCAACAGCTTTATATCAGAAATGTTTTTATTGTTCTGTACAGTACTTTGAGGTGTACTATTATTAATATTATCAGAACATTTGTTCTCACTATGTCCTTGGTCATTTATTCTGCTAGAACATAAATGAGAATCACGACAACACTTAATATATGTATTATTGTACCTTAGAGTTTTATAATTATTATTACTACAATTATTATTAACATTATTTTTATTATTAACATTATTTTTATTATTAACATTATTTTTATTATTAACATTATTTTTATTATTAACATTATTTTTATTATTAACATTATTTTTATTATTAACATTATTTTTATTATTAACATTATTTTTATTATTAACATTATTTTTTTTATTAATATTATTTTTTTTATTAACATTATTTTTATTATTAACATTATTTTTATTATTAACATTATTTTTATTATTAACATTATTTTTTTTATTATTTGTGCTGTCAATCAATTTGTTTGTCATTTTTTCCTTCAGACGTTCTGTACATTCACATGGAATAATATTGTTCTTCATATTTATTTTGTTATCAATACATATGCAAAAATTTTCCTGTGCCATCTTTTTTTCACATTGATGTCCATTGTTTAATTGGTATGAGGAAGAATATTCTTTCATATTATTATTGTTATGACTTTGATATAATTTATTTATATCAGAATAATTTAAATTTCCTTTTTTTAAAATCTGGTCAATAATACTTTCATAATTCAATACAATTTCATCTAATTTTTTACATACCAATTTTAAATTCTTTTGATCTTCATTAGTTGTTCCGTTTTTTTCAGTATAACATTTATTAAATGGTGACAATAAGTCCATATAATAAGTTATAATATTAATATATTTAAGTTTGACATTTGATAAATTAATGTTACTATTTGTATGTTCATCTTTTGTTCTCTTATCTAATTCATAATGATTCAAATCAGCTTTTATTTTTTCTGTGGAACTATTATCATAAGAATTTATACTCATATGAGTGTCATTTAGACATATGTTATTTGTATATTCTTCATTTGTATGTAAGTCATTTGTATGTAAGTCATTTGTATGTAAGTCATTTGTATGTAAGTCATTTGTATGTAAATCATTTGTATGTAAGTCATTTGTATGTAAATCATTTGTATATAAACCCTTTTTATATAAACTCTTTTTATATCTCTTATTTGTAAGATTCCCATTTCGATATGAGTTAATCTCATTAATTTCCCTTTTTTTTATTATTTCTGTATTTTCCTTTTTTATATTATTATTTGAATATAAAATAACATATTTAATAAGCTCCAAAAGAGCTATATGTTTTTGTAGTTTAACTTTATTTTCATATATTTCGTTCTGTATAGATTTATTATTCATTACTTTATAAACAACATCTTCTGCTTTCTTTTTATAATTTTTTTTTTTTTTATCATATATATTGTTTTTTTGTTCTTCTCTAAAATAATTATTATTATACTCTTTATTATATTCTTTCTTTGTTTTTTTATTTATATTCATAAAACAATTCATAGTATTATTATCCTGATGATTCCTAGTAAAAATTTTATTAAAAAGAATGTTATCTTCATCGTTTCGTATTTCTATACTGTTTATAATATTATTATCATCATTATCATTATTATAATCATATTCATTATTATCATTATTATAATCATATTCATTATTATCATTATTATCATTATTATCATTATTATCATCATTATCATCATTATCATCATTATCATCATTATCATCATTATCATCATTATCATTATTATCATCATTATCATTATTATCATCATTATCATCATTATCATCATTATCATCTTCATCACCATTACCATCTTCATCACCATTACCATCTTCATCACCATTACCATCACCATCACCATCACCATCACCACCAACTCTATTTTTTTTATATGTACATATTGAACTAGTTATTGTTCTTATTTCTACATTTTTATGTTTATTACCAAAATTTAGTAATTCATCAAAATATTTCTTCTTACAACTTATTTTAATTTTTTTTTTTTTATCATTTTCATTATCTACTATACATTCATTTACCTTCTCTAAAATAAATTTATTTTTTATATCATTACCAAAATAATTATTATTCAAATTATTTAGAGAATGAATTATCATATTATCTTTATCTCCATCTATTATATTATTATCTTTATATTTTTCTTGAAACATATATATATCTAATTTATTTCTTTCAATGTGATCACATAATGTCTTTTCTATCAAATTATAAACTTGTGTAACAATAGTTTGGATATGATTTACAAGAGTTTCATGTATATGTAATATGTCCATATAAATATTACTCAAATCTATTTTTCCTATACTCAAATTCATGTTATTTTCTAAGTTATTATTTCGCTTCATTTTAAAAAAAAAAAAAAAAAAAAAAAAATATATATATATATATATATAATAAATTTATTTGTTAATTATTCACTTCAATGCATATCTGAACCATTCCATTTTATAACAATATGGATTTAGACATACATGTTCGGTTCTTATAAAATTTAGTTCTTCATATATCTATATCTATATATATATATATATATATATATATATATATATACATATGTGGTTGTGGTGTTAATTATATGGCACTTTTAAAAGTTAATATTATATACATATAATATATATATATAATGGCTTATAAATATTGTATTTTATGCAAATTATAATAACAAAAACAGTAAATATATATTATAGAGATATATATAATTTAATTATTATATATCTTATAATGATAAATATAATTATACTAAAAATTTAGCATATGCCCACATATATATATATAAATATATATATATATATATATATATATATATATATATATATGTGGTGGTGATTTAATTAAAATGTGTATACAAAATTTTTTATTATTATATTTTTTTAATTAAATAATTTTAATTTTTTGCTTGTTATTTTTTTTTTTTTTTATTTTTATTTTTTTTATTTTTTTTTTTTAATATATCTTTTCAATCTCCAACAGAAGCAAAATATATATTGTTGTATTTTAAAACATTGAAAAAAAATAAAATGTAAAGGTATATATATATATATATATATATAAATATATATGTATATGAATTCCATACATATAATTAAAATGGATGCATATTATCTCATAAAATATATATCTATGATAAATATATATATATATATATACATTTTATTTGTCTTAATACATCTATATATATATATTTATTTATAAATGTATAGAAAAAAAAATCTATATTAAAATAAAAATTATACAATCCCTCTTCTTAAAAAAAAAAAAAAAATATAATATAAAAATAATGTAATTTTATTTACAATTTATTTATTAAAATATTATATGATATTTTTTAGAAAAGAAATATGGGAGAGATTAAAATAAAACATAAAAAAAAAAAAAAAAAAAAAAATTCAAGAGATGGAAAATGAAAATAAAATATATGAAATTGTTATAATTTGACACAAATAATATTATATAAATAAATTAAAATACAACACAAATATATATATATATATATAATATATATATATTTAATATATATATATTAATAATATGCATACTTTTTTTTTATTTTCCAATATTTCTCAAGCAAAAATTATTAATTATTTTTAATATATATATATATATATTCATAATATATGTCTACTTCAAAAAATAAATAAGTATACAATATATTTATATATATGTATGTATGTATATTTCTTTAGATGGAAAAAATAATCACATATATATATATATATATATTCATAATATATGTCTACTTCAAAAAATAAATAAGTATACAATATATTTATATATATGTATGTATGTATATTTCTTTAGATGGAAAAAATAATCACATATATATATATATATATATATCTTTATATATTACTATTGTTTACATTTATACACCCTAAAATGAAGAATAAGATATATAAAATAAATAAATGTATTTTTATATACTGCTTATTTTTACTACCTTTCTTTTACCTTATATTTTTCTTGTTTCGATATAATAAAATATCAGCATTTTATATGTATGGACAAAAAACATATAAGCACATATAAAATATATGTATAAATGAAGATAAATAATAAAATATGTAAACACAAATATAAAATAAAAGGAGTGTATGAATGAACATTATATATATATATATATATATATATATATATATATAATAAATATAATGTTTAAAGCTTAATTATTAATTAATTTTTTAAATAGATAAAATATATATATATATATATATTTTATTCTTTTTAATATTATTATATATATTTATTAAAATAATTTTTTAAAATTAATAATAAATGTGTAATGATTATAAACATGGTAAAAAAAAAAAAAAAAAAAAAAAGTTTGCATACATAAAAATAATTATATAATACTCTATATATATGTATATATTCTATGGCTGAAAAAAATCCAGACAATATATATTGTAGAGATACTTAAAATATATAATACGTTAATCAGGTTCAATGTTAATAATATTATATATATATATATATATATATATATAATATATTTATAAAAGAAGAACTGAGGAAACATATATTTTAATATATCTCAATATAGAACTCCATATTTTCTAATAAAATTATAATGCTATGCAAAACATAAAATAATGTAATAAAATTAAAGGAACATATATATATTACATAAATATATTTAAATATATAATATATATATATATATATATATATACATATAATATATATATACATATATATATGAGGAAAATTTAATTTTTTGAAATTGCATTAAATTATTATATACTTATATTTACATTACATTTTTTGTAATTCTTTTTTTCTTTTTTTTTTTATATAAAATTTTCATAATATATCACATAATAATACATATTATAAATAATATATCACTTTTATATATTATACCTTATATTATTTTGGTGTTGAAAAAAAAAAAAAAAAAAAAAAAAAAATTATATATATATAATATTTATATATAATAATATTTTACATATTTATTCATGTACTAAATTATTTATATGAAAAATATTTCATATGATATAATTTATATATAAATTTTATTTGTCTATAGAATAAATAAAGTATATGTATTTATATACTTTTTCTCATAAATTTTTATTATAAAAAAATATTAAGAATGTAAAAAAAAATTTTTATCAAATATTTATATCCTTCATAATTATATTTACATATATATATATTATATTATAAAAAAGTATAATGAAAAAAAAAAAAAAAAAAAATTAACAAATTTTCGGTGTACGTAAATAAGAACATAGTATGCATTTTTCTTTTTTCCTTCCTAAATTTTTCATGTACTTTTTATGTATCTCTCATGAGCAAAAAAAAAAAAAAAAAAAAAAAAAAAAAATCGCAATTAACTTATATTAACATAAAAAAAACAGAATAAATAATAAATAAATATCTGGAAATTCATATATATAAATATAATATGTATAATGTTTTATATTTGTATTCCTATAAAGGAAAATACATAACGGAAAATATATACATATATATAATTATATATATTATATATATAAAATCTATTCATTTGTAATTATTTTATTTTTATATAAACTTTTTAAATTTATATTAAGGTCATATATTACATTAAAATTATTATTTTATAATTTTTTTTTTTTTTTTTTAACATATATATCATATATATATATATATATACATATAATATATCAATAATTTGTATAATTTATATATATGTACATTTTTTTCACACATACATTAAATTATAAGGGATATCTTTTGTGTATATTCCTTTTTTTTTTTTTTTTTTTTTTTTTTTTTTTTTGCAAATGTACAGCCTTGATAATATATAATTAAAATGATACTAGGAACGTAAATATACACATACGTATATATATATATATATATTATTTTTATTTAAAATAAAAAAAAAATATGAAATAAAAACGTCTATATTTTATTGCCAGATATTATTAAGAATTATATTATCCGTGTTAATTTTAATAGGATATTTATTTCATTATATATATATATATATATATATATATATATTATATATATATATGTTTAAAAATTATACACATCCAATATTTTAAAAAATATTTATAAATTGTAAGTGTAAATTATTAAGAATATATAATTCTTTTTAAAATGAATTAAAACGAAAGAAAAACTTCATGTTTATGAAAGAAATAAAAGTGTTTCATAATAACTAACATATAAATGGAAATTTAATATTTTAAAAAAATTATATATATGGAAATAATATTAAATAGAGGTATATGGAGATAAGCACATTGTATATATATATATATATATATACATAAATGTATCCATATTTTTGTATAATAATTGTAGGTGTTTCACAAAAAATAAATTTTTTTTTTAAAAATATTTAACAATAAACAATACAGATATATAACACATATTATTTATTTTCTTTTATATCATACACTTGTTCACTTTTTTTATAAAAGGCAAATCCACAAATAAAATGTATGTTTTTTTTTTTTTTTTTTAAATATATGGCATTACAAAGTTTATTATTATAAAATGATAATTGAAAGAAATGAACTGTACCTTTATACATATTTAACAAAAAAAAAAGATTGTCTCGTGTATCAATAATTTCCTTTTTTTCTTTTTAAAAGAATAATAAAATTAATATGTCTCTCTCTCTCTCTCTATATATATATATAATGTACTTTATATATAAATATAAATATATATATATTTTATACATAACGAATAAAATATTAAAAAAAATGTGAAACAAAAAATAAAAAATAAATAATGGTATATTTTATATTGTATGTATTTGTAACATTGATTATATTATTATTATTATTTTTTTTTTTTTTTCTCATATATTTTATATATTAATTATAATTAATATATAATTAAATAAAAGAGAATATATGTATATCAATCTTCAAGTGTAATACAATATTTTTAATTATTCAAATAAATTTTCTTAAATAAATAAGTAATATATATATTATATATAAATACAAATTAAGAACTATACTTTTTTTTTTTTTTCTTTTTTCTTAATCCTGTTACATATATATATATATATATATATATATTTCTGCTGCCTCACATATTATATATATATATTTTTATTTCTCTAAAATACGACAGCTACAGGATTTGAACCTGTGCGGGCAGAGCCCAGTTGATTTCGAGTCAACCTCCTTAACCACTCGGACAAACTGTCTCAAATCATATTATATAATAAATTATATATATAATCATATTTGAAAAATAAAATATAAAATCGTATTGTTCTTTATAAAATTAAAATATATAAATAAATAAGTAAACATATATATATATATATATATAATTAAATAACATATTGTAATTTATGTTTATATTATTTTAAATTTTATTCATACATTTGCTTCTC
Organism: Plasmodium blacklocki (nom. inval.); assembly: GCA_900097035.1. NCBI lineage: Eukaryota > Apicomplexa > Aconoidasida > Haemosporida > Plasmodiidae > Plasmodium > Plasmodium blacklocki (nom. inval.). The sequence goes on from LT969562.1 coordinate 1,390,008, forward strand.
TTTAAAAAAAAAAAAGAAAAAAAAAAATTTTCTTTTTTCAGACCTATAAAACCTTTATATTGAAATATATTTTGTAAAAATATTGATTATATTATAAATTGGACATTTTGTATTATAATATTAAATAAATAAATACATATATATATATATGTATCATTACAATTATGCTTATTTTATTTTATATTATATTTCTTAATTTACTCAATTCTCTTTTTGTAATAAGAAAAAACAATCGATACATTTTTATATGTATGAATAAATTCATATATTATATAACATAAGATAAGAGTATACAAGAATAACTATGAAACGAGGTTAAACCTATGAAAATTTTTTGCCTTTTAAATATTTTGTAATATATAAAAAAATATTTATAATAAAGGAGATATATTATTAGTATATTTTCTTAATGTTACATATGGTAAGCAGTACATATATATAAATGTAAATATTTATTGTTATTTTTTTTTTTTTATGAGAATAAAATCATCATTTTTTAATACATTTTTTATATTTATCTCATCATATTCCTAATACTATTGTCTATAATATTTGGTATATAAATTTTTTAAATTATATATATATATATATATACAGTGATATATAAAAGGGAAATACATATGCTTCTTATCTCGTCAAAGAAATATATACATATATATATTATATATATATAAATGTATATATTTTATTATGTGCCTATTGGTGCTTCCTTTACAGACACTTTTCTCATAAAACAAAAAAAAAAATATAAATATAAAAATATAAAAAAAAAATATATATTTATATATATTACAACTTTTAATATATATATATATATATATATATATATATATATATATATAATATTAGTGTATGTTCATTTTATTGCCCATCCAATTATTTATATATATGGTTTATAAATTTTCTTTCTTATTAAAATGTAATTAATAACAAAAAAAAAAAAAAAAAAAAATTAAATAAAATAAATTAAAACCAATAAAATAAAATAAAAAAGGTATTCCAACATTTATCATTAAAAGAATATAGGAAATTACAACCTGTATACTCTCTTCTTTTATTTTAATTTTTTTTTTTTTTTTTTTTTGAAATTTTATTGTAATTCGTCATTGTCTTATAATTAATAAAAACAAGTAAAAAAAAAAAAAAAAAAAAAAATGTTCAATGTAAGTTCTTTAATATACTTTGGAAATAATAATTCTATAAAGAAAAGTGTAGCAGGGGATGTTTTTATATATACGTCTAAAAAAAAAAAAAATAACAAATTTTCTGAACCTTCTTTAATACACGACATCAATGAAAATGAAGAAATAAATAATAATCATGATAACAATAATCATGATGATAATATATGCGAATATAATTGTAATGAAAATAATAAATGGGAAAGATATTATTGCTTTATTAAGGCTAATCTCTTTTATATATACAAATTAAAAGGAGATTACAAACCGCATGTTATTTTCTTGTTAGAAGGGCATGAAATAAAAAATGTTAATTATTATATAGCTATAAAAAATAAAGTAATACTTCGAAAAAAAAAAAAAAAAAAATACATAACAAATAAATAACAAATAAATAACAAATAGATAACACATACATAACACATACATAACACATACATAACACATACATAACACATACATAACACATACATAACACATACATAACACATACATAACACATACATAACACATACATAACACATACATAACACATACATAACACATACATAACACATACATAACACATACATAACACATACATAACACATACATAACACATACATAACACATACATAACACATACATAACACATACATATATATATATTTATATGCATAAAATTTGTTTTATCATAATCTCATTTCAACATATCTACATTTTTTATATTAAATTATAAGTTTAGATAATTCAAGAATTAGACGAATTTCCAATAGGAGGAAACGAAGATTTAATACAAATAAAGATCAATAAAGAAAAGAAAGAAGATACTTATATTTTATATATAAGAGATATAGGTAATTATAAAAAATGGATGAACATATTAAAGAGGTCGAATTTTTTGTATATATATAATAATATAAATACAATGAACGAAGAGAATGAAGAACTAAAAAAAAAATTAGAAAATACAAAAAGATTATATGATATAGAAATAAAAAATAAAGATATACACATTAAAGAGCTCAAGTGTCAAATAAACTCACTAAAGGTAAATGAAATATATATATATATATATATATATATATATACATTTATATATATTATATTATTAATTATTTTGTATTCCTAAAATTATCTTATTATAGGATGCAGTTGAAAATATAAGAACCAAAAATAAAAGACTACAAATTGCAGCAGAAGTAAATGTAAAAAGTGCTGATGAGTACCTTCAAAAAAAAATGAATGAAATGGAATTCATGCAAAATGAAATAGTCATAAAAATCGAAGGTACAAAAATGAAAATAATAATTTTACGAATAAATGATATATATATATATATATATATATATATTTTATTTATTTATTTATACATATAATTTTCATTACATTTTTGTGTCATTTTTTCATAGAAAACAAAAACCTCAGGGAAAAAATACAAAAGACAACAGAAGAATGCTATAAGAAAAGCAAAGTATTGAACGAACTGGAAATTGAAAATAACACTCTTGAAAAAAAGATGAAGGATATTATGTTAACCTTAGAAGAAGCATGTAGCGATCCAGAAAAACTTACGTTAATCAATTATAATACAAATGAAAGATATCAAAAGATCGTATTAAATAACAAAAACTTGAAAAAAGAAATCAACAAAATGAACGAACGGTTCTATGAATTAGAAGATAGATATAAAGAGAAAATAAAAACAATAAAAGAAATTGTAGAAATAGGAGACATTTTTGATTATTTACATAAATTATTATTATTATGTCAAACCAAAATAAAGTATTATGAACAAGCTTATAAATATAATGAAGAACAAGAAAAAGACATTATAAATTCAATTCAATACATGATTAAAGAAACTAAAATATCTGAAGCACATGCAAGAATATGTTATATTACACATAGATCTAAAATATTAGAAGAGCGTTTAACTTATTATACTACACATAAAATTCCATCAGATTATTTTTATTTTGCATGTACAACATTAAAAAGACTTGGATGGATATTTGGAGAAATAGAAATATTGTCATCATTAAACCTAAATCAAAATAATGTATACTCTATATATTCTTATGTAGATAATATGAATGTAATACCTATGCGTGAGCAAATATTTTTTAATGAAGGTTTAGAAGGAAGAAATAATTATAAAATTGTTAGCGATGTTGATATATATACTATACCAAGAAAAATGTGCCCGTATCAAGAAATGCAATTATGTGAAAATAAATATAACTATATTAAAATTAAATTAAACGACCTTAAAAAGGATTTTAATATATTTAAGAAAAAAACAAGGCCACAAAATGCATCTGTCATATCTGATTTACAATGGGCAGAAATGAAGAAAAATGCTTATGAGAGACTTGAGAGAAATATAATACTTATAGAGAAAAAGGTTGAAAATGAGGATGATTTATAAGACATAAGATGTATTAAAAAGAAATGTATATATAATATGAACTTAATTTTATTTATCCTATTTTATATTATAATATTAAATATATATTATGATTTTTTATGTTAATATATTTATTAGGTTCCTTCCTTATCATCATAACTAAATATATACATATATATATATATATATATATATATATATACATATATATGTGTGTATCTTCTTTTTATAAAAACAGGAAAACCCCTTAGTCATAAATATAACATTATATATCATTATATGATTATATTATTATATGATTATATGATTATATGATTATATCATTATATCATTATATCATTTCAGATATAAAGGATAAAGGAAATATTACATTTGATATATATATTGAACGTTTAATAATAATATGTGAACAAAAATAAGAAAAAAAAAACAAAAAATATATATATATATATATATTTTTATATTTATATTCATATACATATTAAAATATTAGGAACAATAACAACAACAAAAAAAAAAATTAATCTTTTCAAGGGAAATTAAAACTTTATATTTGGATATCATATGTATATCCAACAAAGGGAATTTTAACAGAATATATACATATGTATATATATATATATATATATATATAATAGAATTAAATAACATATTTATATATATCCATATCTTTATATATATATACATGTAGAATGCATTACACCAACTCTTTTATTTTAAAAATTTCTTTTCATTCTTTCACTCCTGTCATCATCTTATAAAATTCATCATAATCTATAAAACCATCATTATTAGCGTCGACTTCTTTGATAAGATTTTCGATAATTTCTTTACTAAATGATACTTGCACAGCACTAAAAGATAATATTTTAAATAATTCATCCTTTGTTATAACACCATCACCATCTAGATCGAAAACATTGAAAGCGTTTCTACAGATGACATCTTGCTGGAATATACTATGATCTAAACAAGCAGCTAAGAATTCTGTATAATCAATTAATCCATTTCCATCTGTATCAAGTTGTTTTAATAAAAAGAATAATTCTGTATCAAGTTCATTATCATTTACTTTTAAACATTGAAAGATTTCTGATATGGTTAATACTCCATCCCCATTATTATCAAAAGCTTCAAATGTTTTTTTTAATTTACCGATATCTTTTTCATTTAATTGATATGCTATACATGTTACAGCTAATTTTTTAATTTTACATAATTTATGGAATTCTTTAAATTTTTCTATTAATGTTTTATTTAATGATTTATTGATAATAAGATTATTTGATTTGAATTTTTTAAACCATCTATGATTTAGAACTTGTTCGACATCTATTCTTTCTTTATAATTATAGTTTAAGCATTGACAAATTAAATCTTTAGCATCATCACTAACTCTTGCCCAATAATTTGAATCGAAAACAAATTCCCCTTTTTTTACTTTTTTTAAGATTTCATCATTATTTTTTCCATTAAATGGTGGATATCCACATAATAAAATATACATAATAACACCGCTGCTCCATATATCACATCTTTTATCATATTTACCTCTTAATATTTCTGGTGCTATATAATAAGGTGTACCTACAACAGATTTCAAATTATGATTATTCATACATTTACTAGCGAAACCCCAATCTATAATTTGTATAGGAGAATCTTCTGTCTTATCTACATATAAAATATTTTCTGGTTTTAAATCTCTATGCATAATATTTTTACTGTGACAATAATATAAAGCTGAAAATATTTGTTTCATAATTTTATATGCTTCATATTCTGAGAAACTACCATATTTAACAATTTTATCGAATAATTCTCCCCCGTCACATAATTCTAATACTAAATATAATTTCTCATTGTCTTCATATACTTCATATAATTTTATAATATTAGGATGATCCATTTGTTTCATTATTAATATTTCTCTTTTTAATCTTTCAATATTATGAATTTTCTTTTTCTCGATAATTTTAATAGCTCTTTGTTGACCTGTTCTTTTACTTACAGCTTTAACAACATTTCCATAAGATCCTTTGCCTAATTTATATCTATCTATTTCATAAACATCACTTAATTCATCATTATTCATCAAAATAATTTCTTGAATTATTTGAGATCTATCAAAATAAGGTGATAAATTTAATTGATTAGATAAAGGATCTTCATTAGAACTAACACTACATCTACCTTTTAATCTATTATCTTTAAAAGCTTTACTATCAAGAATTATTCTATTTTTATTATCTTCAAGTTTTTTAGATAAACACTTTGTGCATAAAGTAATAATAGAATAATCTTCATCACTATCAGCCAACGTACTCTTTGTTGTACTTTTTACTTCTTCATTTTTCATATTTACAATTTTTTCTTTCTTTTTAATTTTCTCATCTTTTCTATGCATTTGAACTTGTTCCACATCGGTCTCCTTCATTTTTTTAAATAAATTTATAAGAAAATGCCCACGTGAAAAAAAAAAAAAAAAATTAACAAATACAAACGTACTTTTGTTGTTATATATGAGGAAGCTTTCAAAAAAAAAGTGTTCTCAAATGATATGTAGATATATCATATATTATATATATTATATATATAAAAATATATATATATAAATATATGTATATAATTACCACAAAAACATAAAACAAAAAATTCAAAATCATAGAAATTCTAAAATATTTTATAAATCTAAAAAATAACAAAAACAACTATTATATAAAGCAAATATTACTAACTACACATTTATTATAAAAAATAAAATAAAATAAAATAATAAGAACAACCAAATATAAAGTTTTATATTTAAAAAAGGGTGCTCTACAAATTCTAAATATCTATAACAAAAAAAAGATTCTTAATAAAATAATAGAACGAAATCGAATGTATATATATTAATACTAATATATATTTACATATATTATGGATATAACAAAATAAAATATTTTTCTTCACCAAATATATGTAAATTTAAAAAAAAAAAAAAAAAAAAAAAAAAAAAAAAAAAAAATGAAAGAAATAAATATACATATAGAAATTCATTCCGTCTTTATTTCATTTAAAATATTATAAAAACTAAATGGTATGCACATATATATATATATATATATAAATACCATTTAACTATTATTTAATTATTATTTCATTATTATTTAATTATATTTTTATTTTTATTTTTATGTTTATTTTATTTTATTTTATTTATTTCCTAATTTTTTTCTAAGAAGTGGCATCGTAAAAATCCATTTTTACAAGAACGTTACATGGAGAAAAAAACAAGAATTATAAACATCAACATATATAATAAATAAACAAATAAATAAACAAATAAATAAACAAATAAATATACAAATAAATATACAAATAAATATACAAATAAATATACAAATAAATAAACAAATAAATAAACAAATAAATATACAAATAAATATACAAATAAATATACAAATAAATACACAAATATGGTATTATGTAAGTTGTTAAATAATATAATAAAAATATACGTAAGAATAAGGCTACAACCCTCTTCTGATCTTACAGATCATATCATCTAAAGGAATATATGATAACTAATACATAAAAAAAAAAAATTTAATATTATAATATTCATATAGGAATATATATATACATATATATATATATATATATAGAGATATATAAAATACAAAAATATAAATAATCAATTCAATTATATTCTTATGAATATTTCTACTATATTAATAATTTTATATATTTTTTATTAATGGTTCATAAAAATATAATATATATATATATATATAAACAAATATTAAAATTTAAAATTAAAAATAATATTAAAAATAAAAATTTAAATTAAAAAAAAAAAAAAAAAAAAAAGCAAAAAAAAAAAAAAGCAAAAAACAAAAAACTAAAATAAGATATGATATGATAAGATAAGATAAAATAAGATATCATAAGATAGGATAAAGATATAAAGAAAAAGTTACAATATGAAAATATTTTATTTTTATATCATATTTTGCACACAAAAAAAAATATAAAATATATTTTAAAATAATATAATTACAACGGTATTTAAATTATATTAGAATTATAATATCTTATTCAGTTTTCTTTTTTCTTTTTTTTTTTTTTAAATATGCCATCATTATTATAATTATATATATTTTTTTTTTATTAGATTTTTTAAAGTTGAAAAATAAATAACCTAAAATATTTTTTTTTTTTTTTCTACTACCCCTTTTTTTTTATAATTTTAACGTATTTAGAGTT
>LT969562.1:1405328-1410328 GCA_900097035.1 Plasmodium blacklocki (nom. inval.)
AATACAAAAAATTAAACTAAACGTTAGTAGCGAAAATGGAAAAAAGAAAAAAAATTAAACATATATGTAAACCGCCTTGTATTAATTATATAAGGAAAAAAAAAAATGAAAAATAAAATATACATGTTTTTATAAATATATTTCCTTTTGTATACAGGATAATTTAGGGTATATAAAATGTTCACTTAAGACAGATAAGCACATTTGTAAAATGTCTGTGTTATCTGTTTTTTTTAATAAAATTTTTTTTGGTAAAATAAGAAAAATATATATTTTTTTTTCATGAAATATCATTTATATGTATAAGATATCCATTTTTTTTTTTTTTTTTTTTTTTTTTTTTTTTGAAGGTATTCCCTATTTTGCAAACAGTTATTTTTTTTCAAATTGGCTCTTTATAAGTAAAGGACGAAATGAATACAATCATACTTCATAAAACGAACTAAACATATATATATATATATATATATATATATGTACATATTTTTTCCCTCTTTAGTAATGTTTACGCTTTCCTTTTTTTATCGCCTTTTTTTTAATAAAATCAGTTACTTAGATAACATAGACGTAAGAGAATAAAAAAAAAAAAAGAAATTTTTAATGTAATAAGACGTATATATAAAAAAATATTCATATATTTCAATTTTTACATTTTTGTAGGAGAGTGAATTAAACAAAGAGAGCTTTGATGAAAACATGAAATTATTACCCTTGGAAAAATTAACATAAGATAATAAGTCTTATAATATAAATATGTTTTTGTTATTTTCAATTATATATATATATATATATATAATACATATGATTTTAAATAGAACCTTATAATTAAATAAGAAGATACACCTTTTCTTCTTTTTTGTGTTTATCAATTGTGATATATGTTTTTTTTTTTTTTTTTTAAATACTTTTACATAATTTATAATGTGTGCATTATATATATATATATATATATATATATATATATATGTATTTATTTATATTTATTTTTTAATATTTTAAATAATTTTTTGTATTTATCACAAAGGGGGAAATAATAATAATTACATCAATAGCTTATTCCTTTTTCAATATTTCCTTCTTTCTTTCTTTTTTTTTTTTTTTTTTTTTTTGTATCCCTATTTAATATACACAGAAAGTGATAAATATATAAATATATATATATATATATTTTACTATATATTAAAAAAAAAAAAAATAGAGACTTCATTTATTTTTTTTTTCTTTTTTTTGTTTTATTCATAATTTCCACTTGTTGAATATTTTATATTTTTCAATTTCATAGTGTTAAACTATACAAAAATAAAAATATATATAATATATATATAATATATATTATATATATATATTTTTTTTTTTTTATTATAAAAAATATTTATGTAAATAATATGTTTTCATTTTAATTTAAAAAAAAAAAGATAATTTAATTTAATTTTATTTTATTATACAATCAAGAAAATTTTGTTCACTTAATATATTATGAAAACGGTAATATATATGAATATATATATAATAAAATATAACGCCTAATGTATATTATATTAAAAAGAATAACAAAATAACAAAAATATATTGTATAAAAAATATATATATATATATATATATATATATATAATATATATACGTATATTTATTTATATATGTTGTCAATATTTATAATAAAATGAATATATATTTTTAAAATAATAATTTCTCCTTTTTAATTCATTTAATAAATCGAAAAAAAAAGAAAAAAAAAGAAAAAAGAATTATATAAATATATTTATATATATTTTATATATATATATATATAATATATATATATATATATGTATTATTTAATATGTATATAAAGTGAAGAAAGAAACCATCAAATAAAAAAATATTATTATATATATATAATATTATTTTATAATTTAAAAAAAAAAAAAAAATTCTTTATAAAAAGTTTATGTATATGTGTATTGTTAATTATATATATTATATACATATTTTTTTTTATATTTTTTTCATAATTAGAAAAATATGTATTATAATTGATTATAAAAAAGGAAAGCCTTTGAACATGTATTGTTAAAAAGTAAAAATTTTATTTATATTATATGTATTCATATTCTTAATATGGATGAAAATTTTTATTTTGAAACTACACAAGTACAAATATCAGAACTTTAAAAGGAAAAAATTATTAGTATATCGTAGAATTATATTATTATTATATATATATATATATATATTTTTTTTTTTTTTTTTTTTTTTATTATTTACACTTTGTATGGTTGACACCTCATTTGTCGTCTTATAAAATAAATAAATATATATATATATATATATATATATTTATTTATTTATATATATATATTTATATATTTATATATTCATATTTTTGTGAGAGAATATTGTGGATCGGAAATATCAGAGGTGTAATATAAATAAAATTTTATTTATATCCACTTAGTATATTATATTATTTTATATATATATATATATATATATATATATATTTTTTTTCTTTTCTTTTGAATATGAAAGATAAACATAAAAAAGTAGAATATGCCGAGAAGGATATTGAAATAAAAGAAATTGAGAAAGATGATGGAGATAATAAAGTATTTGTAAACAATTTGTTGACGAGCGTAAATTATATTAACAATGCTATAGTACATAAAGATAATAGGCATATGTTACGTATGTTGAAATATATCAAAAACATTCGATTAAGTATTAGGAATGATAAGAATGTGTCGATGCCTATAATTATTTATTTAATAAAAAAGATTTTTAAAGATAATTATCCTATATATAATATATTAAATAAATATATGAACATATTTAGGGAAGGATTACATAAAGAAATTAATGATTTTTATAATATAAATGAAAAAACTTATATGAATTGTTTACCAGAATTAGAAGTTTTTTTTTATTTATTAATATTATTATACTTACTTGATGAAAAATGTTATGATGAAGGTATGGAATTATCAACCACAATAATAAATAGAATAAATAAAATAAATAGAAGATCATTAGATTATATTAATGCGAAAGTATATTTTTATTATTCTTGGATACATGAGCTAGGAGGAAAATTATCACAAGTTCGACAGAAATTATTATTTATATATAGAAATGCATGTTTACATAGGGATATTATGACGCAAACAGTTGTAGTAAATTTAATATTAAGAGATTATATTAAACATAATTTATATGATCTAGCTGTCAGATTTATAAGTAAAACATCCTTTCCAGAAAATTTATCATCAAATGCACAATATGCTAGATACTTATATTATATAGGGAAAATATTAGCTGTACAATTAGATTATAGTGAAGCCCACAGAAAAATAACACAAGCCTTAAGGAAAGCTCCACAACATACTCAAAGTGCAAAAGGATTCAAACTTGCAGCTACCAAAATGGAAATCGTTGTTGAATTATTAATGGGAGATATACCTGACCGTTCTATATTTAGTAATAAAATCATGTATAAAAAATTAATTCCATACAAACATGTTGTTTCAGCTGTACGAAATGGTGATATCAACAAATTTGCTCAAGTTATGAATAATTACACTGACTTGTTTATTCATGATGGTGTGTACTTATTGATTAAGAGAATTCACCACAATGTTATCAAAACGGCCTTAAGAATAATCAACCTTTCTTATTCAAGAATTTCGATCGTAAGAAAAAAATAAAAATAAAATAAAATAAAACAAAAAAAAAATAAAAAAATAATAAAATAATAAAATAAAAAAATAATAAAATAATAAAATAAAAAAATAATAAAATAATAAAATAAAAAAATAATAAAATAATAAAATAAAAAAATAATAAAATAAAAAAATAATAAAATAAAAAAATAATAAAATAATAAAATAAAAAAATAAAATAATAATAAAATAAAAAAATAAAAAAAGGAATTAATGTATGGGTGTTAAAAATTATATGTTATTTTATAATATTTTTGATTATTAATTTTCTTTTACCTGAACGGTTCAGAACATTTTGTACATTTGCACAAGAATATATAATATATATATAAATATATATATGTAAAATTTTGAAATAAAATTTATTTTACCTGAACTGTTCAGAATATTTTGTAAAATTGTTTAGAAATAAATATATCTATAGCTATGTTTAAATAAATAAATAAATATATATATATATATATATATATATATATATATATATATATATATATATAATTAATTATTTATATGTTGTTTTATTTTTACCCCTTTTTTAGAACGATATTGGGAAAAAGATCGGAATTGATTCATCCCTCGATGTAGTAGGAATAACTGCAAAAGCCATTCACGACGGTGTGATTGAAGGAACCATTGATTATGAAAATCAATATGTAGAGTCCAAATCTAATAGTGATATATATATAACAGGGGACCCAATGAAAACTTTTCACAAGAGAATAGCTTTTTGTTTACAGTTATATTCGGATGCTATAAAGGCAATGCAATATCCAGATGAAAATGAAAAAAAAGAAAATGAGGAAGCAAAAGAGAGAAAAATGAGGCAACAAGAGGAATTAGCTCAAGCCGAGGAAGGAGATTTGGGCGATGATAATGATTTGTTATAAAAACGGAGATAAGTGTGTGTATATCATAAAAAATGGATTTTTTATAATCATTTCAAATAAATAAAAAAAATATATATAATATGCACACATACATATATATATGTATGTATATATATATATATATATATGTATATATATTTATATATTTTTCCTTTTAAACTTTCTGCTCTTTTTCTTTTTTATTTTTTTTCTTATTATTTTTTAAGTTGAAACCCTAAAAAAAAAGAAGTAAGAAAAGATAGATACATAGATAAATAAATAATATAAAATAAAAAAAATACATAAAATAAAAAAAATATATAAAATAATATATTTATAAATTGTAATGATTTTAAAGAAAAATTTATTGAACTTATGTTCATATAAAAAATTTTATTACATGCTTTATAATGAGTTCATTATTAAAAAAAAAAAAAAA
>LT969562.1:1415328-1470328 GCA_900097035.1 Plasmodium blacklocki (nom. inval.)
CATTTATTTACATTTATTTACATTTTTATTAAAGAAGTGTATATTTTTTTTTTTTTTTTTTTTCTTCTGAAAGAGTTGTGGAAAATGGATTTTGTAAGAATAAAATAAAAAAAATAAAATCTAAAAGAGCAGAAAGAATATATAAATGTTATATTATATGTGGTGTTATATGTATCTTTATATATATATATATTTTATAATTGAATGATAAGTAAAAGTATTAATAAAACAAGCTTATGATTCTTATATTGGCATCTAAGTTTAAAAAGAAGAAATTCATACACCACACAAATATAATATATATATATATATATATATATATATATATATATGTACATTTATTTATTTATTTATTTATTTATTCATTCATTCAGTTGTATGTTTCCATACTCATGTAGAACCACCTGTATAGCAAAAAATGTAATTTTTTTTTTTTTTTTTTTTTTTTTATCCTTTTTAGAAATTACTTTCTCCCAAAAATGACATCAGAACCTTGAAGGTTCAAACAGTAGCTTCGTTTTGCAATGTGAAATTAAATACGCCCAACTTTGAACTTGGTAAAGATGACAAGACAGCAGAGTTTTTAAAACACTCTCCCTTAGGCAGGTTACCTGTTTTAGTTACATCTCATGGTTCGATTTTTGAAAGCAATGCTATTTGTAAATACCTTTGTAGTATTCATAGAGTAGGAGATTTTTTAGGTAAGGGTTCTTTTGATGAAGCACAAGTAAATATGTGGATAGATTTTAACACATACGAATTAGAGATTCCTATAAGTTGTTATATTAATAATAAATCTTGTGAGAAATCTTTAAAACATATAGAAGATACTTTAAAGTGTTATAATAATCATTTATTACATAATCAATATATGGTTGGTAATAGTATAACCCTTGTAGATATCTTTATATGTGTTATATTATATTTTTCTTTAAATTCTGGTAAGTTGAATGAATCTATAGTGTTGAAATATAAAAACTTATATAGATTATATGACACTATATGTAATCAAAAACAATTTAAATATGTTTTTGCTTGTGATCAAAATAAAAAAAAAAACACACCTGAAAAAAATAATAAACAAGATAAATCATCAGGTGGCAAAAAAAAACAAACAAACAATAAGAAAGATAACAATAATGATGACGATGATAATCAACATGCTGATTTATTAAGTGATGATTTAACAGAAAAAAAACAACCTAAAAAAACAAATCCATTAGATTTATTACCACCATCAAATTTCTCACTTGATGAATGGAAATATAAATTTAGTAATGAAAAAGATTTATTAAATAACGCAATGCCACATTTCTGGAAAACATTTGATCCAAGTGGATTCTCGTTATATTATATGAAATATGATAAGTTAGAAGATGAATGTCAAATATCATTTGTTGCATGTAATATGGCAGGTGGATTCTTACAAAGACTTGAAAACAACTTCTCAAAATATTCATTCGCTGTTGTTACTGTATTGGGAGAAAATAAATCATATGATATAGAAGGTGTTTGGTTATTTAGAGGAACAGACATACCTTTCGAAATGAAAGATCACCCTTCATTTGAATATCACATTTTTAAAAAACTAGATGTTAATAATACACAAGACAAAAAAATTGTAGAGGATTACTGGTGCTCAAAGGAAACTGTAGATAAAAGACCTCTTGTTGACAGAAAAGTGTGGAAATAAACATATCTACCTTTTTTCAGGAAAAATATATATTATATATGTATACAATTTTATGATTAACAAAAAAATAAAATAAAATAAAATATATATGTATATGTATATGTATATATATATATATATATTTATACATGTATATATTTTATGGATAGTATAAAAAAATCATACAACTAAAACATGGGAGTACTATATTTTTAATTTACAAATTAATTACAGTTTTGTATATTCAAACATTTACAACATATTTGTAAAAAAAAAAAAAAAAAAAAAAAAAAAAAAAAAAAAAAAAAAAGTATATATGCATATACTATATATATATATATATTATCATTTCATATATGTTTATATGTTTATATATTTTATTTTTAATTTTTCTTCATCCATATTTCTTACATTTGTACTTAATAATTAAAAATTATAAAACTGCAAAAAAATGAAAATAGAAAAATTAATATATGGAGCAAAGAACATAAAAATATAAATAAATAAATATATATATATATATATAGATATATAATATATTAACACTTCCAAAGAAAAATCATTCGTAACGTCTTACCATATCACCTAATCTATCTCGAAATAATTTTTACCTTCAAATGCCTTGTGATAATCTACAGTAATATCTGGAAATGATAATATTTTGTCTTTATTGTCACTAAATAAATTTTTTATTAAATTTATTATATCGATTTCATCTTCCCCTTCCTTTTTATTTTTATTATCGCTTTCGTTGTCTAAAATAATTATTTCGTCATTGACCATGTCCTCAAAAAGATTATAATTGTCTTGCCTTTTTTCAAATGTATCTAAAAGGTTGAAATTGTTGAAGTAAAATTAAATAAATACATATATATATATATATATACATATGTATAATATTTTTTTTTTTTTTTTTTTTAAGAACGTATACTCTTACCCTTATCTCTTTTGTTATTCCTTTTTTGTATTACGTTTGTTATATGTGGTACGTTATTTCCTCCTTTTTTCGTGTTTACCACTTTGTTTCTTTTATTTTCTTCTGTTTCGTCAATTTTAACAAAGTTTCCACAGCAGTAAGAAGAATGTCTTCTCCCTGTAAATTAAAAAAAAAAAAAAAAAAAAAAAAAAAGTTATTCATAGTATATATAAGGAAAATATTTTAATACATTTTACACATATATATATATATATATATATATATATATTTATTTGTTTTTTTATTTATACATTTACATATAATTTTATTTTTATTGCTTACACCATTTTTCTTTTGGTCCAGGAGGCCTGTTCATCGACCTTTTGACAAATCCAAAATGGGGTGGGTATTTTCTACACACACCCTTTTATAAAAAGAAAAAAAGAAAATAATAAAATAAAATAAAATTCAATATATATGTATACATATATATATATATATATATATATATATATATATATATTTATATATTTGTCATACTTTTGTATTTTTTTATTTTAACTGTGCAGCGCCATATATGATTTCGATAAAAATTTACTTCATTATGAAAACTGTGATAAATTGTTATATGCAATCCAGTAGCTCTATTTATTCTGTACATGTGTTTTTTAAACTCCTTAATTTAAAATTGTACATATAATGTAAATATGTACATACTTATATTTATTTATTTTTATTATTTTTTTTTTTTTTTTACTGGTCCATGTCCATCATGCTTCGTATTACTTCTTGTTAAAAACAAAAAGGCATGGATCATTTCATGTAATAAGGTCTCCTTCAAAATAAAACATATATATATATATATATATATTTTTTTTTTTTTTTTTTATTTATGTTGATTTATTTTTATATGGTGTTACCCTATATTCTTTAATTTTCCTCAGCTTCAATAATGGTAAGGATAAGCGAATACAGCAGTATCCAGACTTCTAAAAAATGAAATAACATAAATATGTATATATATATATATATAATATATTATGCTTCTTTTTTGGATAATATTCTCACATATATATATATATATTTATAACTAATTAATGATACCTTAAATATACATATCCCTGCACACAATTTCATTTTATTACTCCAGTTTACATGTACAGATGACAATTTATTAAAAAAATATTTCCCATTATATTCTGAAAATAATTCATGTAAATCTGGAAATTCAGTATCCTCTAAGAAAAAAAAAAAAAAAAAAAAAAAAAAAAAAAAATATTTCAATATATTCTTATAATATATATTTGAATATTATCTAATTGTAAATATATATATATATATATATATTTTTTTTTTTTTTTTTTTTTTTTTTACTAGATTCGTCATATATGATTGCATCTTCTACACACTCTATATCAGAGGTGTCAAAAATATATGTATTTTTATTTTCTTTATTTTTTTTTTTATTTTTTGATTTTTTTTTTTTTTCTTTTTTATTATAAATAATCTTATCCTTTGATTCTTCATCCGAATCAATTTTAATAGAACTTAATTGTCTTATAACCTCTAATGTATCTAAATCTTCTTCTGACATTTCAACATCTGTCATATTAATCTTGACCTCGTTTGTTCTCTCGTTTGTTAAGGATATGTCATTATATGAATTGATTTCATCCAGAATATTTTGGTTTCTATAATTTTCTACCTTTTCCTCATTATAATTATTTATACATTCTATAATAGATTTTTGTCTTCTTTTTTTCCCACTCTTTTCTAAGTACTCAGTCTCGACAGATGTTAATTTAATTATATCACCCTCCATAAGGATAAATAAAATAAATAATTATAAAAATTAAAAAAAAAATATATATGTATATTATTATATTTCAATGCATATTATAAAATAGGAATCATTCTTCAATTTTTTAATTTATTAATTCAATATATATATATATATATATATATATATATATATATATATATGCATATATATATTCATCTAATTTTTTATGTACTCTAAATTTTACATTATCATTATGGAGAAAAAAAAAAAAAAAAAAATCAAATGTCTACATTTTCTTTTTTTATCCATTTTAACGTATTGCATTAATATATAAATAATAATAATTTGCATTTCTCGTAATATTATATTATTTTATATTATTGTTATATTTCTTGTCAAGACTAATAATATATCAATTAAAAAATTAATAACGTAATAATTAATGTTTATTTCACGGTCCCTCTCACTCTCTTTCTCTTTCTCTCTCTCTCTGTATATATATATATATATATATAAGATATATTTTTTTTTTTTTTTTGTTCCTAACATATTAATTTTTCTTATTTTCATGAAACCATCTATCTAAGGAAATTTAATATATTTTTTGTAATATATAATGTGTGTATAATATTACAAATAAGTGACATATTATATTATGTAAATATATATATATATATATATATATGTATATAATTTTATGGGGTATCTAAAATAAATGTGTGTACTGCTTTATATATATATATATAACATATTCTATTTATCCCGTTTGGTCATATATATATATTCTGAAACATGGCACAATTCTACATTTTTTTTTTTTTTTTTTACAAAAATATATTCCATTTGATCTTATATAAAATAATATAAAAGTAATAAAAAAATAATAAATAAAATAATAATGATATAAAGATTTATAAATAAATATATATATAAATTATATTAATTTTATGTAAAATATATATATATATTTATATATATAAATTTTTTTATTTTTTTTTCTCCTGTATTTTAACTGAAGATTATTATATAAGGTATAAAAATAGTTTTTATATGTCACCTATAAATCTCTTTTTATAGTTATCCATTTTTTTTATGAATTTCATAAAAATTCCAATAAAATCATGTTATTGAAAAAGGACCTGTTTTATATTAAAAAAAAGAATGTCATGTCCTTTTCTTTTTTTCCACTTTGTAAAATAAAGAAAAATGATAAGGTTTATCAAACTGTTTCTAATTCGATGTTCTATTATAATAATAAAAGATATAATACAAATATAAATTTAACCAAAAGGAAAAATAATTTATTTGAAGAAGAACTAACAAACGTATTTAAAGAATATTCAATTCTTAAAAGAAATAATATATCAGAATATGAAGAAATATTAATAAAAGAAGATGATACAAACAAAAAGTATAAAATTGGAGATATCATTTCTTTAGATGATCATACCTTTGGTGTAGTTTTACAAATTAATCAAAATAATACAATCATTGGAAAAATTTATGATAAAAATATAAAAAATAAACATATCAACCATAATTTTATTGATATTAATATAAATGAAAAAAGAAATATATACTCTCCATATGAATATTTAAAATATTTATTTTCAAAACATAATAAATTAAATATATTTCATTATAATAATAAAGAAATTTATCATAAGAGATCCATTAAAAAACAATTACACAGCAATATTTTCTTAATCGATATTTTCAATAAAATACAATACGGACAAAAAGTCTGTGTAATCGGAGAAAAAGATACTGCAAAAAATGTTATGCTCCTTTCTTTAATTTATGAAAATCTATTAATCAACACAATTTGTAAAAATGAAAACCTTTTCATTATTTGCTCAAATATGTATAAATCCGAATTAAAATTTTTTTTTCAAGAATTACATGAACTGTTCAGGCAAATGTTGAACAAGTCAGGTGAAAAAAAAAATAATAAAGGAATAGACAATATAAAGAAGATGAATATGAAAAAAGATAATATTAATGAAAATAATGATATGTGCGAAATGAATATTGTTGAAAAATTATATTCAGAAAATTATATTTATGAAGAAGTTGGTATTAAAATACCGAATGATATTTTGTGGATAAATTCTACAACATGCTATGACACACAATTTTCTTGTTACCTTGCCCCTATATTAACAACATATAATTTGAATCAATATAAAAAAAAGTATAAAAATATAATAATGGTATTTTATAATGTAACCAGATATAATGAAATAGTTACAGATTTGCAAAATTATATGAATATATTTATGAAAAATTATTATAATAATAAAAAAAATGAAGAAATAAAAAATAAAATAAAAACTATTTGGAGAGATGACTTTTTTATTACATCCTTACCTTTGTCGGCACATAGTATTATTTCAAAATATTTATCATATGCAATATATCCACATTATATCGAAAAAGAAGAAGAAGAAATAGAAGCAAAAAAAAAAATAAATAAGTGTATATATGATAGTACATCATTTCAAAACAATACGGCTGATGCCCATGATAAAAATGATATGTCATACACATTAGATAGTTATAAATATTATGATTATATAAATTTAAATAGAAATTTAAATATCGATAACTTACAAATAAATAATATATCAAATAGTGTTACTTCATTTTGTTTTATTGATAAAACACAACATGAATTAACTCGAATTAATGATTATGCATTATCTTTATGTGATAATTATATATTACTAATAGATAATAAATATAACATAAATCCTGAAATGAATATTAATTCTTTTTTAAATAGGGAAATTATTGAGAATAATCAAATATGGTACATTATCAAAAAAGATATTCAACATATTTTTAATAAAAGAGATGAATATATTAAATTAATTGAAAATAAACGTAAAATGAATATATATATAGATCATTGGGAAGAAGAAAATGTTGTGCATTATAATAATATATATTATATTATTATCTATAAAAATTTCAAAATATTCAATTTAAATTCTTTTCAACTACTTGTCTTATTAAGGTCATTAATATATTCCAATTTTACCAACCCACATATTTCAAAAAACCATATTCATTTTTTTTATCAACAATTCTTTGATTATTATTATCAGAATTTTAAATATTTTTCTATATTACATGATGACTATTATAAAAATTTAAAAAACTTTAAACAAAAGGAAGGAGCACAAGAATTCATTAATAAGGTT
The DNA here is from genome assembly GCA_900097035.1 of Plasmodium blacklocki (nom. inval.). NCBI lineage: Eukaryota > Apicomplexa > Aconoidasida > Haemosporida > Plasmodiidae > Plasmodium > Plasmodium blacklocki (nom. inval.). Next base: position 1,422,906 of record LT969562.1, read on the forward strand.
GACACTGTCATAAAATATATAAAGCCCAATTTTAAAAACGAAAAAAATTTTATTTAAATCATTAAAGAATAATATTTATGATCAAAATGAAAAACAAAATATATATTTTTTTTTTTGTAATTATTTAAAGTTTTTTTTTTTTTTTTTTTTTTTTTTGTTATGACTTGTTCATATTTTTTTTCATCCAAAATGTCATTATAAAAAATATATTTTTTAAATTCACAAAAAAATAAATCAATAAATAAATATATATATATATATGTATATATATATATATATAAGTATATATACACATATGTATATATATATATATATATATATATATATATATATATTAAAATAATTCAAAAATATACCAGTAAATTACACTTAATTTTTTTTTTTTTCTTTTTTATTCACCTGATGAATAATCATTATAATCATTGTCATAAGAATCTATATCGTTATCCATGTCATTATCTACGTCATTACCCATGTCATTATCCATGTCGTTATCCATATCATTATCCATATCATTATCAATATCATTATCCATATCATTATCCATATCATTATCCATATCGTCATCGTCATATTCGTCATTATCTTCTGCCTCTTCATCCTCTTGTTCATCTTCTTCATTTATAACATTAGTTATATCATCCTGATGCTGATCTATATTATTAATATTTTTCATTACATTAATCTTTTTGTCCTTGGATGTTTTGCTAACATTTCTTAATTTGTCTAAGTCATCAAATTCGATATCTTTAAATTCATTTTTCGTTTTCTCTTTATCATATTTATTATCAAATGTATTATCTACTTGATCATATATATCTTCTTCATCAATTTGTTTAATATCTTTTTCTAAATTTGAGTTTTCATTTATACCTTTACGATTTTGTTCATTCATGTTTTCATTTTGATTTTCATTTATTGCAGCTTTTAGAATAATATTATCTTTTAATTCATCCTCAGTATTTTTCAAAATAATTTTGTCAATGTTATTTATTACAAGGTTTAATATTTTTTTATTATTAACATTAATAATTACATGAAATACACTTGGTGATCCTAGTAATATTCCTTCTACAGGTTGAAGAATATTATCTTTAAAAAACACGACAACTTCTTTACCTATATTATTATTCCAGTCTCTTCTACATATTAATATATTTTTCTTAGGTAAAGAAGATACAACTAATTCAAAGAATGGCAAAATTACTATTTCATCATCAATTTCTAGTACTTTTAATCTTTCAGCAATTTTTTTGACGAGTTGTTTTAAATCGAAGAGTGTAATTTTATAATTTTTTCCTTCTTCTACTGTAACGAAGATATCAATTTTTCCAGCATACCATGTAACATCATATAGATCTAAATTAGATGGTCTTCTTAATTCTTTAAATGGATAATCATACATAATTACATCTCTGATAATTTCTTCAGTTCTTTTTCTCCATAAACAATTTAAAGGATCATCCCATTCATATAATATTTCATTGATTGGAGATTTAGCTTTTGTATATAAAACATTATCTTCTAATAATCGAAAATTTGTGTATTTATTTTGTGACTCTTTATCATTTACTTCATGTCCAAATTTTTGATTCATCTTCATCTGATCACTTATATTATCCATCATATTATTTAAGGACTTATTATTTATATTATTTCTTATGTCATCTATAATATCGTTTGATGATGGATTATTTCCATACAATTTTGTTAATTCATTTAAACGACCAACATTAACATTAGGAATTGTAATATCACTTATATTGTTCATTTTGTCGTTCATATGATCACTTGGCCATGAGGTTAAATTTTCTTTATTATCATATACATTTTTCATATCCATAAACAATTGGCTACCTGCGCTATTTTTACGTATATTATTTATTTCTTCATCTTTTTTTTTTCCATATTTTTCATAATATAATCTTTTTACATATGGAGGAAATAAATTAATTTCATCTTTGCTTAAGGTCCATTTGGAGCGTGACAAATTTTTTCTTTCATCCCATTTTACAATCTCTTCTTTTGCTTCTTTAATATTTTTTATTTCTTTTTTATAGTATAATTTTCTAACATCATTTGTAGTGATATTTTTTTCTTTATGTAATAGAGCAAATAAATCATTATTCGTAAGCATATTATTATTATTACTATTATTAATACTCTCTGTTTTATATATACAATTTTTATTACTTTCTTCTTTATCAACATTTTGATCCTCTTCTATAGTAGCAGTACCCTTATGCAATGTCTCTGAATCATTTCTGTTAATATCATTCTTCTTTATGCCTTTCATTTGTTCTTTCATCAATTTTTCTTTATATTGATAATAACCTGTTTTATCGTATGTTATATTATATTCTATTTCCATATCTGTTTTATCATATTCTATATTATTTTGATGTTCTATTAATTCTTCTGTAGATGGCCATGGGCCTATACCATTAAATGCAGCATCATATTCTGTAAGATCATCTTCTAAATCATTTTGATCAAAACAATTTAACGTAGCACATTCGTTGGAATCATTTTTTATCTTATCTTTTAAAAAATAAAGAGAATATCTTGGATTGTTTACATCCACATTTTTAATTAAAGCAGGGTGTATGTATTTCTCATATTCCACATCTTCAATATAATCATCTATTGTTGGTTCAGGTAGCTCTTTGCTCTCTTTCATTTTCTCATCATTCCATTTTTTATATTCCTCATAGGACATTTTCTTTATACCATGTGATAACTTAGGACAATTTTTGTCGTTCTCTTGTTTATCGCTCACATTATCGTTATCATTCCCATTATACGTTTTTGTATAAAGATTGTCAGGTACTGATATATATGGATATCTATAAAAAAAAAAAATCATATAAATATATAAATATATAAATAAATATATATATATATATATATATATATATATATATATATATATATATATATATATATATATATTTATATATATATTTATATGTTATATCATTTTTACATTGGCTCTTCAGGAATGTTATATTTAAAATACTCTTCAGGTATCTTATTTTCAAACGTTTTAGCTATATCAGATGAATATATTTCTTTTCTTCTTTGCTTCCTCCTTATCTCATATAAATCATTTTTGATAAAATTCCAAGGCCACCTTTCTTTTGTTTTAATGTGAAAAGGAATTAAGCTATAAAAATGTGTGAAATTAAAAATATAAACACAAAAATGTGTACATACTAAAAATTATAAATATATGTATATTTTTATTTATTGTTACTTATATTTTTATACCTATAATTACATGTTAGTGTTTTTCCACTATAATATTTAGAAACAAAAAAAATTATATATAAAAAAAAAATCAACAATACATTCTTATATTTTTTCTGTTTTGAGTAATTAAAAAACATCCTAATATTTTTCAAATTTCAAAATAAACAAAATAAAATGAAATGAAAAAAAAAAAAAAAAAAAAAAAAAGAAATTATAATATACAGTTGTAGCACTTCTCTCAATCTAATTCTTTTTACAAACTGATATATATACCCATAACATATTACTCTTTACAATACTGTTTCATATATTTTATCATTAATCTCTAAATATAGTTGTATATTCTTTAACCAACAACAAAGAAAAACTATATTTTTCCTAATAATTTTTTTTTTTTGTGATTTTTTTATACTTAATGCTAACAATTCAAAAATGCTTCACATAGTTAAAATGTTATTCTAAAAAAATAAATCTTTTCATATATTTAACATTTCGAAAATTCATTAGAATATATAAAAAAAATTATATATAATTATTATACACCTATATGTATAGATATATATATATATATATATATCATAAAATATAACCAATTTTATTTTCTAATGCCAATTTAAACATTTAAAGTTGATTTCTTAATTTAAAAGTTGATTTAAAAAAGAATACGAAAAATATATATTTTTTTATTTTGTTTTATTTTTCAAATACGAATAATATAAAAATGTGTACAAAAATTAAGAATAACCGAATAAAAATTATTAGTACTTATAAGAATTATATTGTTTTTAATTAATAGAAAATAGATCAATCATAAAAAAAAAAAAAAAAAAAATACTTTTTCATATCAATTTTACATCTTTCACACTCACTTCATTTTTAAAACTTCAATGTTATTGAAACTTATTTTTCACATGAAAAAATAAAAGAAAAAACTAATGCCACTCCTATTAAAATGCCTTTTGATATAAGATATAAATTTATTTAAGACCTTTTCTTGCTATAGAATGATAATTGTAAATTTTATATGACTTTCCCCTATTATATATATATATATATATATATATGTATATTTTTAAAATGAACTTTTCTTCAAATATTCTCAAATTATTTATATTATAAACAAGGTAACATTTTATAAATTTTTCATTTAGCAATATATACATTTAAAAAAAAAAAAATAAAAAAAAAATAAAGTAACAGCTCTTTTTCATGCAACAAACTAAACACGCACACACAAAAAAAATAAAAGATAAAAATAAAAATAAAAATAAAAACATTTTTTTTTTTGTTCAGGCAAAAAATATAAATTTACATATATAAATATATATTTTGTTCAGGCAAAAAAAAATGATATATATTACTTGTTCAGGCGAAATATATAAATATACATATATAAACATGTATTTTGTTCAGGAAAAATAAAAGAAAATATGAACATTTATAAATTTTCAGTTCAGGAAAAAAGAAAAAGAAAAAAAAACACACATACACACACACACACACATATATATATATATATATATATATATATATGGGTACACTTAAATATTATATATAGATTTATATGTAAATCCATTTAAAAGTGACTTCTATCCAACTTCACCAAATATTCTATATCTGCTGGATTGCTACTTAACCATCTTTTTGGTACTTGTGTAGGTAAAAACCAATCTACTTCGTCAATATTTTTTGTAACGGACGATTTCAAAATTAGTTTTAAAAATTCATGTCTCATTTCTTCAAAACTTTCATATACTTCATTTCTTTTTTCAAGCATGTAACCACATGCCTTATTATGGTTTAATAATTTATATAACCTCAAATACTTAGCAGAACTTCCATATTTGAATGTAGCTGTATAGATAACTTTGAATATGGTTAAAATATGATCTCTAAATTTGGAAGAATTACTTGGTTCGACAAAAATTATATAAGAATTATTTTTAGCTTTTTTACAATTTTGCAAAGAATCTGCTAAACTATTAAACATTTCAACAACTGTTGGTGAAATCTGCAGATCTTCTTCCCATTCACAACTATTTCCAATGTCATCCATTCGGCATGTTATATAATCTAATGTACTTTTTGCAAAAATATATTTGAAAGTATATAATTCAATAAAATCTGTTTTAGTATTCACTGGAGAAATATTCGATTCAGCAACTACACCATTTAAATAATTATCTTTATAATATTTCATGCTTAGTATCTTAATAAATTCTACTTTTCTCATAAGATACAAATTTTTTAATTTATCACATTTAAGAGCTTCCTTACTAGCTTCACCACTAAATTCTATACCAACGTACCTACCAACTGTTCCCCATTTTTCAAACATTTGAACGGCCAAAGGGTGATTTCCATGTCCAATTTCCATGATAGTATCATTTTCACTAATTGGTGAGAAATATTCTTTATTTTTAATTTTTATTTTTTTTACTTTTGATCTTAACATTTCTGTGATTATATCAACAGCTAGTTCTGTAGTTATTCCAGTAAAGGGTCTAGTTTTGTCAATACTTTGTGTGTAAAATTCATCCCAGCATTTTTCTTCTTCTTCAGGAATAAAATCACAATGAGCTATTGAATTATCATCATTATTTAATACATCGCTATTGATACAACTATTTTTATGTGTATCACTATTTGAAGCCATTTGTTCTTGTTTTATTTGTTCTATATTTTCATTAAGCATTTTATTAATTTTACTTTTAATTAAACGTTCACTTCTTTTTAAAGGACTACACAAATAGGAGACATATTCATCCTTAATATTTTCTGGTAATTCATTCATATTGGATTCGTTCATAAGCCATTTATCTTTAGTAATACTTTCATATGTTTCCTTTTCAATTAAATACTCATTTTTGCTTTTAACAGGTGTACGTATATTAACTAATTCATCACATAAATTTTTTTTTTTTTTGCTATTACTACCTCTAGATTTTACATTGGATGATTCTTTTTTCGTATTATTACGTCTTTTACATCTCTTTGGTGTAGTGTATAAAGATATCTTATCTTCTTTTTCTTTATCACTATAAATATCGGTTTTATCATAATTGCATGGAGTATATACTCTCTTTTTTGTACTATATGAAGTTTTCATATAATTATTATTTTCCTTAAAATTGTCTTCTTCAGTTCTATGAGGTGTTTTATTATAAAAACCCATATCATCACTACTATCTGTCTTATTGGAAAAACTATGTGTCAAGTTATTTAATTCACATGAAGATTCTTTACGTATCAATGGTAACATTTTTAATAATTCTTTTTTTTTTTGTTCGAAAATTATATCTTCTTGTTTTTTTTTTTTTAAATAATCAACTTCTTCTTTAAAAATTCGAACTAAATTACTATACTTTTTTTTATTATTCAATTTTGTATTTTCAATTTTATTATCACTTGTACAAACTAAATGAGCTCCCTTTAACTTTCCCATTTTAATAACTTGCTATTTTAAAGATATATGAATAATTTATGTATATAAAAGTATATAATATATAATATATATATGTATTTCTTTATTGATAATTTGACATGTACAACTAAATTTTCATAATTTGTTCATAATTTGTTCATAATTTGTTCATAATTTGTTCATAATTGTTCATAATTGTTCATAAATTTATTGCAAATATTTATATTACAATATATAAATAGCTAACCATAAAGGAAAATACATTAACATGTTCACAAATATATATATATATATATATATATATATATATATATATATGTATGTATATATTTTTGTTTATATGCTATCAATTTGATTTATAAATTAACCACATATCCTGTATACTTTATGTATATACAAGATTTTTGGAAAATATAAAAAAAAAAATAAGAATGACAAATTATACAAAAAATTTATAATATATATATATATATATATATATATATATATATATATATATATATAAAACATAAATTTTCACACGATATAAATTAAAATAAACAAAATGTCTTAAAGATATTTCAATATACATATAAATTGTATTACATATAAATATAAATATATATATTATATATATATATATATATATATATTGTTTATTTCACCTTTAAGGGTTGTATATATATATTAGATTTAAAAAAAAAAAAAAAAAGCGTAAGATTTTTATTTATTTATTTTAAAACAATAATTTATTCAAAGGAATATATAATAAAAAAATATATATATTATTACTTATCACATAATTATTGAAAATTTATAATATTTTTTTTTTTTTTTTTTTGAATATCAAGAAATATTTATTATTTTCCAGGGTATATTTTAACCCTTATACATATGTTTTACATGGAAAAAAAAAGAAAAGAAAAAAAATACTGGCAAATCCAATATATACAATAAATATAAATTAGTCTCTTTTTACATAAAAATAAACAAAAAAAAAAAATGAAAAAAAAAAGAAAAAAAATTAGAAGAACGAAAGAAAGAACGAAAGAAATGCATAAAAAATAAACATAAAAAATGATGAGGGAGAAATATATAAAAAGAAAATCAAAAATAATGATTATTTTATTTCCTAAATGTATTTATATATATATTATATATATATAATATATATTTATATTTATATATGTATAAATTTATGTAATTTTTTTTTTTTTTTTTTTTTTTTTTTTTTTTAAAAGGATTATACATACTTAAAAATATACGTAAACCGAAATTGTAATTTTTTCTTTTATATGTGTGTATCTCGAAATATATTATAGATATTTTATTTTTATTTAAATTATATGATTCCTAAAGGTGTTCACAGATGTTCTTAATATATATACATATGTATGAAGAAATATATGTTTATATAAATATTATATTTATAATAAAGAACAGGGTTTGGAATATTAGAATTTTTCACAATATACATTTTGAAATATTGAAAGAAAAAAAAATATTTCGATTTTGCCTATTTATGTTTTATATATGTTTGAAGCCATCCATGGTCGTATGAAACCATTATGTATAAGATATATATAAAAATATATTTATATATATATGTATATATTTCCATTATTTATTTATTTATGTATTTATTTATTATTTTATTTTTTGAGGTGGAGAAGTGTACATTAAGAAACTGTCGAAATAATGATATATAATAATATATTTCCAATTTTTTATATATTCCTTTTAAGGGAAAATAATAAAAGTGTAAATATTAGAAGTTGTAATTGTTATTGATTTAAGTGAATATCGTTATATAAAATATTTAAGGGAGAGATATATATATAAAAAAAAAAAAAAAAATAAATATTAATAATAATAATAATAAAATGATAAAAACAAATTACTTAGTTCCTACTTTTGATATTCTTTTTTGCAACATAAATGTTTTTATTAAAATTACTTTTTAAATAATTAATCCTGTTTCTGAATCAACTGGTCCTAATGAAAAAGTTAAATGTAAATAGTTCATATGTTTATATATATGTGTTTTTAGTGAACCCCCTTAATAGTTTAAAGTACATAAACTCATTCCTATATTTTTTTCTATTTTTTTTCTTTTTTTTGTGGTACCTCTGGTATATTTCTTTTTTCCGTGTTCCTCAAGATCGTCAACACTAATTTGCGTGTATATCTTTAATAATATTATTAATATAAAAATAAATAATATTAAAAGAGATTTAATATACAACGCAACAAAAGGATATACAAAAATAAATAATAACATATTAAAATATATATATATATATATATATATTTATATATTTATAAATCCTACCATTGAATTCTGTATTTCTCCTTCACAGGGCCAATCAATATCACAAAATTTCAGATAATAATTTTTTTGATTATCTGAAATATTTTTAAATTTTGAAACATTTTTACAAATTGAACTTTTATAGTTTAGTGGTGCTTTACAATAATTAATTTTCTTGGAAGGTATCCATCCTAGCGGGCATGCGAATGAGTAATTGCGTTTGCAATCCTGTTTATCTAAAACATATATATATATATATATATATATATATATGTGTGTATGTTTATTTATTTGTAGGTGAACATATGTACATATTTATTACCTTTAAATGGGAAATCCACATTACAAGCAAGAGAGTAAGAATGTTTTTGATTAGCGTTCATATCTTGAAAAGAAACATCTTCTTTACACTTTAAACTTTTCTTATAATTTTCAGGAGCTCGACAAAATCCATTTTCCATCATAGACCATCCACTAAAATATATATATATATATATATATATATATAGATAGATAGATATAGATATATACATATAATGTTTGTCATATAAATATAAGTTATTCATGAGCATTTTATTTTTTATTTATATAAAATAAATTAAGTCATATATATTCAATTATAATTAATATCATTTTATGTATATCGTATTATTTTATTATTTTTATGTTTTCTTCTTTTTTTGGTACATTGGACAATCTATGTTGTAATCTCTTTGATACTCATTCACTTTGATAGTATATGGCCAATTGACAAGACAGACATTTTCAATATTTTCTTTTTTTTCTTGTGTATTATATTTTTTTAAATTAGAGATATTTGGGCATGGTCCTTTGTAATCTTCTGGTGCTTTACATTTATAGTTACCAATATTTTCCCAGTGCAATGGACATATGTCATCAAAATTTGTTGTATATGTAATAGATTTACATTTCCATATAATTCCACATTTTTTTTCTATGTTTTTTTTCTGTTCAAAACTCATATTGGAAAAGTTTATATCGCCTGCACATTTTTCATTCTTATATATATTTCGACATAACCCTTTACCTATATGAATCCATTTTATAGGACATACTGAATTGTAGTCTGTACCATATGGGCATTCCAAGGGCATACAAGGCCAGTTTACTTCGCATATTTCTCCCCAGCTTTCCTTTTGTCCATCGTATAAATAGATTAATTTGTTTTGTATCTAAAAAGATAAACGTATATTATATTATATGTATATACATATATGTAATATATATATATATATATATATGTACTTTCTTTTACACCTTATTACATGGTCCCTCATAAGTGCTAAGAGGAACACAGCCAGTACTCGTTCGGAAAAAGTGTAAGGGACAAGGAATAGAATAATCCGGATAACATATCTAATAATAATAAAAAAAATAAAAATAAATTTATTAAAGATACAAAAAGAATATAATAATATAAGAATTTGCTACATTAATATATACAATATTTATATATCTAACCTCACTATGATCTTCCATTTTCTTAAAAACAAAAAGAAACATACATACATATATCATATATATTATATATATATTATATACATATTTTTTTGTTTCTTTTAACTTGCTTCATTTTTTCAAATTCGTGAGTATCAAACTTTTTGTATATTGTATTTTGGTTCATCGAATTTATAATGTTTGCTTGATATTTTCTAATGTCTTTTATATCTTTTTCATGCTCTTCATTTTCTTTATCACTCTAAACATATATATTAGTGACAAATTAAAAAAAAAAAAAGAAATATATATATATATATATATATATATATAATATGTATTGATGATAATTTATACGTTTTTATTATTACCTGTTCTCCAGATAAAGAGAAATTTTCTGCAGCCTCTTCTAAATCATCGGACAAAAATGCACTGTCTTCTTTTACATCTTCCTCTTCATCCTAAATTTTTCTTATTGGAATATTAAAAGTATTTTGTTTTTTTTTATTTTTTTAAATGAAATATTCTTCAATGTTTTTATATACGTACTTCAGTTAAACCAGATTGTGGTAATTCATTAATGTTATATTTTTTTTTAATAGCAATCCCAGCTTCATCAACAACATCTAAAAGGATAATAATAACATGGAAGAACATTTAAATTATCACATACATACATACATATATATATATATATATATATATATATATATATTATATTGTACCTTTCACGTGCTTATTTGATTCTATTAATTCTTTCTCTTTTTGCATAATTTTGGTTACACCTTCATTCAATCTTTCTACATTTTTATTACTCTCTAACTCATATAATTTGTTTTCTTTATCCTTCTTGATATCTAATTTTAAATTCCCAGAAAAAGAAAATGTTTTTTTTTTTTCCTCTTGATTCAACCAATTCGAACATGACCCCTTCTGTATTATGTTCAAAATGATCAGAGAAAGAACAAAAACAAAACGATATTTCATTACTAGGAATAATAAAAATATATATATATATATATATTATTTTAACAAAAAAAAAAAAAAAAAATGAAAAGTTTTTTAACTTTTTATTTTATCATATAAGTCTTTATATAACAAACACAAAAGAAAGATAAACAGAAAAAAAAAAACAATAAAAAGAAAAATTATACAATTAATATTTTATTTACTTAATTTATTCTAACATGTTCACATATTATTAACAGGTTGAGTTAAATATATATATAATTTTTTTAAACGGAACCAAACAACAACATGAAATATAAAACATATATATATGATATATATATGATATATATATGATATATATATAATATATATATATATCCATAATGTATGTACACATATAATACCAATATTGTATCCTGTGTAACATACTGTTTTTTCATAAGAATAACAAAATTACATTTCTTTATTTATTGTCATGATATTTTATTTTAAGTGATAAAATACCTTTTAATATTATTTTGCCATATTATTTATTTTATTTTTTTATTTTTAGGGATATATATTGCACAACAAGAAAAAAAAAATAAGTTTATATAAAATTATATTTATTAAAAAAAAAAAAAAAAAAATATACATATATATATATATATATATATATATATATATATATATATATATATATTTATTTATTTATTTATTTATTTGTTTATTTTTATTTTTTTAATTTTCTTGGAACCAAGGGTGATTTAAAGCTTGCTCCGCTGTTATCCTGCTTTCATAATCAAAATTTAAGAGCTGTCTTAGGAGATCTCTTGCATTTTTATTTGGCAATCCTATGCCTGAAGGATCTCTATCTTTAAGAATTTTTTGAAACTTTTCATCATCACATGTATAATTTGGTAATATATTTTTTTGATTTTCACTGAAAAATTGTTTATATTTATTCAAACATATAAGACCTGTATCATTTCGTTCTGTTATATATTTCTTGTCATATGTTTTTTCATATTTGTGTAGACACATACCATCAGAACATAATGGTGATGATGGTAATGATATTAATGAGTTATATTTATCCGATATAATATTATAAATATTATGAAATGATTGTTTTTTTATATTAATTAAATCGTTAGTAATATAATATTTTAATTTATAAATAATGAAATTTTTATTATCATTTGTATATAGTGAATTATGTAATGATCCTGTTGAAAAAAAATCATTCCTATAAATATTACTATGCGTATGATAAGAACTCATATTATTATTAACATTATTGTTGTGATGTGAAACATCATGGTCATCATTAGTATCCATATCATATCTGTCACACTCATGTATTATTTTTTTTTTTTTTTCCAAACGTATCAAGTTATGTGTAGATTTTTTTACCCACGGAGTTAAACAGAGCTCAGATAAACTCTGTAAAAATATAGCTTCTTTTAATATATCAATAGGATATTTGGAAAATAGTTTTTTTAACGTACGCTCATTTTCTTTATCTTTTACTTCTAATGGATTTTTTGTACCTAAAATAAATTGTAAGAAAACTATTCCGATACTCCACATATCATAATACGGTAAACGCATAAAATTATTTTTCATATGACCAAATAAAGACTCAGGAGGTTGATAACCATTTGTTTCTTCATCCTCTGAAGGTATAAAAGAAAAATGTTCATTCTTATATTCAACCGCACTACCCCAATCACCTATACGTACAGTAAAAGGTGTAGTTGATGAAACAAATATATTTTCCATTTTAATATCTCTATGAGTTATACCCTTTTTATGAGCTATATATATACCATTTAATATTTGATGTAATAAATCTTTTAATACTAACATACCTATGTTCTGTTTTTTAATACTCCACCATAAAGCACTAGGAGTAACTAAGCCCAAAGTACTAGAAGATGTATCAAATAAATGCTTAGATAAAGAATAGCCTTCATTTACAAATACTAACCAAAAATAAATGTATTCTTCTTTTTTCTTATTTTCAATTTCATTTATTTCATATTCTTTAAAATATTCAATAAATCTACTTATATTATCACAATTTTTTAATATCTCACCAAAATATACTTCTCTCATAGCATTCAATTCAGATGTTTCTTCATCTTTGGTTATAAGAAATTTTTTTAATACAACATCTTTATATTGTGAGTTTTTATTTATATTTATAGCATACCAAATTTCTCCATAAGACCCCGTACCCAACTTTTCTTTCATAGAATAATTAACTCTTCTTGGATAATATCTATTAAGTTCAAATCGTTTCTCTTGTATCTTCATTGGATTTGATAAGAATAAACGTTTTGTAAAATTAATCATCTGGTAATTATTTTTCAACGGTTCATAATAGGGTGTATTCATAATTTGTTTTGTTCCTGAAAATGATTTATTAAAATTTCTCATCATGATCTTCTTTTTTTTTTCATTTTTCTTTTTTTTTTTTATAATATATTCTTGCATATCTTCATAATCGTAATATATTTGAATATCTCTTGATTTCTCTTTATATAAAGATATATTATTACTATCCTTCTCTTGATCTTCTTCTCTAATTTTTAAGGCATATAATGACTTTTCTTCTATATCAATTATACATGATTTACATAGATAATTATTTACTTGTACATTATTTTTATTCTCTCCACTGTCATCATCAATCGGAAGATGAATAACATCCAATTTCTTTAAGTTGCTTTTTCTTAAAGTTTTCTTTTTTAAAATATTTTTTATTTTTTTTATCAGACAATATTTAGAATTTAAAATAGGTTTTCCTTCATAATTAGAATACGCCGTCTTATTTTCTTCATGCTCAAAACTATTCTTTCTTTCATTTCCATCATATATATTTATATATTTATTTCCATTTTTGGTTTTCTGTATTTTTGATGAACAGCTAGCCAAATGGTTTTCTTCATATATTTTATTTTTTTTTTTATTTTTTATTTTAATAGCTAGCTGGACATCCAGCTTTTTTATATTCGAATTAAAAATAAGGAAATATTTTTTTATATCCTTTGCAAAAGCAAAGAGCAAATTATTTTTAACAAATACATTGTTATCCTCATATAAGGTATCATATATATTTATTTTATTATAATACATAAAAACATAATCAAAAATATAATAAATACCTTTTTTATAAAAAAGAAGGAAAAATAAATATTCATAAAAAGAACATTTATTATAATGAACCAAGTTTATTTCTTTCCTTGTTCCCAAATAATTCGTGTCATAAATTACGTTCTTTTTGAATGAACATTCATATGGATGTCTATATTTTGAAGAATGGAAAATTGGTTGGGTCGTTTTATGAATAAGATATTTTTTCCTATGAATAAAAGGATTATTCTTTTCAAAATAATTTAATAAATTATCACTAAACAAATATAAAAATGAAGAATACAATAAACGACTCACTATTATTAAATTACATAGTATTGAAACATATGTTATACAAGAGGACAATTTCATTTTTTTTTTCTATTCGTATATTATATATATATATATATATATATTATAATAGACGTACCATTCAAAAGAGAATTATAGTTATGTACACATATTTAACATAAAAATATAATAATACACCTAAAAAAAATTTATTCACATAAATATATATATATAACAAAAAAAAGCTTCATTATTTTAGAAAATATTATGTAAATATGAATATTCAAAAATTAATAAAATTAAATAAAATAATAAATACTATATTATAAGTTTACATTTCAAAATAAGCTGAAAAATAAAGGGACACTATTATATATATAATAAAATTCATATATATATATGTAATAATTTATATACACATTATATTCTTCTAATAATGCATAATATATATATATATATATTATATAAATTTTTTATTTATTTAATGATTCCATTTTTAATTATAATAACATGGAATTGAAAAATATAATTGAATTTTAGCTAACGAAATAAATAATACACATTTTATTTTTCATTATTTTAGGGAAAAAAAACAAAAAAAAAAATTTTTTATAGCATAATTTATAATTATAATTATATATATATATATATATATATATATATATATTTTTAAATTTAAAAGGACAATAATGTATATCTTTATATTTAAGAAAGATGTGTTTCACTATCTTTTTATCTTTATTGAGAATCAATTTATCCTAATGTGTCTTTCCTCTTTGAGTATTATTTTGTTTTGTTTTTATAATTATACTTCAATTTAATTATATTTACTTTTGCTTTAAAATATTTTCTCTATATTATTAAATAAATATATTTTTTTTCATCACTATAAAATTTTCATAATATATTATGTATACATATATATATATATATATATATATATATATATATATATATATATATATTTATATATATATATATTTATATTTATATATTATTTCTTTTGAAAATTATATTCGTACTAATGAAACTAATAAAAACGGAATAAAAAAATTTATTGTATCAAATAATTTTGATAAGGATAAAAATAAAGATAATAGCCAAAATGCAAAGGAATATCTAATATTCATTAAATATAGAATATTAAAGGAAAAAAAATTAAATATTTTATTAATAAATATAATATGTATATTTATTTTTATGTAAAGGTATATACATGATGACATATTATCATTTTATTAATAAGAAGCTTTATGAAAAAAATAAAATAAATACATGAATAATTATATATGGTATAATAAGGTTATAATATGGAAAAAATATTATATATTAATTATATAATATATATATATATATATATATATATATATATATTATAATCAATGTAACTTTTCTGTTCCTTGTGAGAATTATTTTCTTCTTTGTATTATGAGCCTGGTTATGAAACTGGAAAAAATATAAAAAACATACATAAGTAACATACATATTAAAAAAATAAGTACGCTTATAATATTAATATATAACTAACCATCCTAGCATTGAAGCTTAAACTATTCATTCTACTTTCTAATTTTGTTAATCCTTGTTTATTTTTGAGTGTAGTTTCTATACCCCGACATACGGTTGATAGAATACGAATTATTTTTTTGTCCAACCTCTCAATAGGGCAACATACTTCAGCATTATACGTTTTAATTAATTGTTTATATTACTGTGTAAAGGTTCTTGAATATTTATTTTTTGGTAATCTCATCAAATTTGTAATGTCTATTTTTTTTTCTAATTCGTTCATACATTCCTATATCGTAAAATAATAAAAAATAAAATAATAAAATAATAATAATATATGATTTGTTTTGTGTAGTAATTCACACACATATATATATATATATATATGTATATTTTTATGTGCTTATATATTCATCATTTTACTTGTAAGAAGAAAAATGCATATTTATTCTCTATATATTCTTTCTGTGTTATAATAATATAAATCAAGGTCAGGTTTTTATTATACATTGAATATATAATTCCATAGTCAAACGGAACAACATCTGTTCCTCCTATGAATAATAAATATATATATATAAAACAACCCAATAGGTTGTCCTCAAATGTGTTATAATTTTCTTTCTTTTATATCAATATATCATTTTTATATATTTTTCATATTATATTTTACGCAATACATTATATATACACTATGTGTATACATGTATACTATGGTTTTTATTTTATTATGTTAATTTTTAAGGGCACCAGGAAAAGCAGCAATTGACGTGGACCGAAAATATAAGTTTAAGCTTTTAACTAGCTAAACAAAATTGAAAAAGAAAAAAATCAAAAATATAAAATGTTATATTTGGACAATTTATAGAACTTAAGATACGCAAAGATAATATATTTTAATTTATTTTTTACACAAAAATTCTTTGATATGACAATAATAACAATATGGATCATACTTTGCGTATAGCGTGAAATCATATATATATATATATATATATATATATATATATATTTTGATAATACCTCAAATCTTAAATGTGAATCAACTTTGACATGATATGTAAAAATTGGTATCTTATCATTGAAACGAATTATAGATGCATATATAATTTTAAAGTTATCCATTTCTGCTATAATTGACATTTATGCATATATATATATATATATATATATATATATATGTGCATATATATTTGTGTTAGTTTTATCTTACATACAATTTTAAATATATATATTTCTTAAAAGATTGTATATTTTTATCTTAATTTCTATTTTTCCTTTTAACTTAATTATAACATTTGCCTGAATTGTTCAGGTAAAAAGAAAAATAGAAAAAAAAAAAAAAATGAATACTTAAGGATTAAAACATAAAACATAATGTATTTTGATATATAATTTAAGATTATATAAATGAAGATGAAAATATATAAAAATTTTCGCGAAATAAATTATATTATATATATATATATATATATATATATATAAATGTGTGTGTATATTTAAAAAAAAAAAAAAAAAAAGTCAATGACCTTTGATATATATAATACACTTTTTTATAATATGAGCTTTATACTAATTTGTCTATTGATAAATATTATAATATTTTATTCTAACAAAGTACACATATTATTTTATGAGTATAGCAGAAAAAGGAAAGAATAGCACATATTAATAACAGTAAATAGTTAGAAATAATAATAAAATAAAAAAGAATTCATTAAATTAAAATATTCTTCATTATCTATATTCCTATATAGACTTTAATATATATATATATATATTGAACATATTTTTTATATTTACATATATAATTGTGTTTGCATAAATGTACGGAAAGAACTCATGACTTATACAAAGTTACATTTTCTATATATCATAAATATTGTAAATATTATAAATACAGTTTTTAAAATAGTTATATAAATAAATAAGGACAGATAAGTATCAATTTATACAACATTGACAAATGAATGGAAAATATATTTTTATATGGAATTATAAAAAAAATAAAATAATAAAATAAAATAAAAATAAAAAATAAAATAAAAATAAAAAATAAAATATTATTTACATAAAACTTATTGTTACATATGACTATAATATACACCTTTTAAATTTTTGAGTCTTTGGCACTATGAAAATTGTTTTATTTTGTGTAAATAGATATTTTTTTAATTAAATTAAAGAGAACTTTTAATAGAAATGATATATGTATATTTATATGTATATATATATTTTTGCATTTTATAATGTTTTCTTCCTTTTTTCTTTATTTCTTTATTTATTTTTAAGTTGGAACTTCAATAAAGAAGGATTTAATTTTTTTTTTTTTTCACTTCATATAAATGTATTAAATATTTATATATAATTTAATAAATTAATATATTTTTAATGTTTACATATTTATAATATATATATATTTTCTATTTTTTTTTTTTTTCTTAAATAAAAAAGAAAATAATAAATAAAAATGAACCAAAATAACGAAATATCTAGTAATATCATACATTTGGGGATTTAATTAGAAATCATATAAATAATTAAATAAAAATATAAAATACGTTATAAATAGTTGAATACATATAAATATTTATTATTTATTATTTATTATTTATTTTTTTTTTTTTGTTTTGTTTTTTGTGTTTTTTTTTTTTTTATTTATTATTAATAAAGAATGAAAAATGAAAGAAACTTATTAATTCCATATTTTTTTTGAAAGCAGCGTAGCTCAGAGGAAGAGTGGGGGGCTCATAACCCCCAGGACCGTGGATCGAAACCACGCGCTGCTAGATTTTAAAAATAATTAAAAAAATTTTCATTTAATTTAAATAAAAAGAGAAAATGAGAGAAAATTTTGAAATAAAAAAAAAAAATATATGATAAATAAATTTATATGATTGATTACATAATATAATATATATATATACATGGAAATAAATAATGTATAGTAATATAAAATTTTTATTTTATATAATTTAAAATAAAGAAAAAAATATATGGAAAAATATTTGTGTTCTTTTTTATTATATTAAATTTTATTATATATATAAGAATATATATATATATAATTAAAATAAAAATATATACTATATATATATATATATATATATATATAATATATATATAAACTATATGGACGATATGGTATATATATATATACAATATATATTATATATCTTATTAATATTTTAATATATATTTATCAATTATTGTTTCTATTTTTATAAGACTTATATTTTTATGGTATATAATATTATATGCATGTATTTTTGTATATATTTGAATGATTAAAAATATGTATGAAAATATGTAAAGTAGGAAAAACATAAATAAACATAAATAAAGTACTATAATATATATATATAATATATATGAATACAATAATCACGCCATGCCATGCCATGTCATGTCATATTATATTATATCATTCATATTCATTATTACATATAATTTATACATAAAAGAATAATTTTATAAATGCATTTTAATTTATAGTTCTTTTTATTTCAATATATTATAAAACTCTTCATTTTCTTTTTTCACTTATAAAATAAATTATAATATATATAAGAAAAAGAGTTGGTTAAATTTTTTTCTTTATGCTCAAATAAAGTTTAATCATTTTAAATGACTTCATTTTTTAAAGAATGAATCAATGGCTTGGACATTGTCCACATTATAATATATTTAAAATAAAAAAAGGAAAAGAAGAAAAAAAGAAGATTTGCGTACATATAAATATACATATAAATATACATATATATATATATATATATATATATAAATAATAAATATTTTAAGACATGAGTTTTTTATCACATATATATATATAAATGTATTTTACAAGCATATAAAAAATAATCATGCTTATAATATATATTTATTTTTAAAATATTATAATAATATATTAGGTATAATTTTTCTTCGTACTTTTTTTTTATCCTAATTTCTTTTATATTAAAAAATAATGTTATATATTATATTAAGTCTTATCTCAAAAAAAAATAAAATAAAAAAAAATAAAATAAAATATTAATAAAAGATTTATGTTTATATATAGATATAATATTTTATAGGTAATAATTTATTCGTATAGTTAATGAAGAAAAATATCAACTCTTCTAATAACAAATGTTTCTTTTTTTTTATTATAATTCATACTTTTTTAACGCTGTAAAATTAATTATTTATTTTATAAGAATAAAACGCAATAGTATTATATTTATATATTTGTTCCAGATAATTCTTCTTATAATTATTATATATAAAGAAAATAATTATCATGTTTTTTATATAATATTTTTAAAAGAATAATTTGAAAAACATAAAAAATTACATGAAAATTTTTGTAATTTAAAAAAAAAAAAAAAAAAAAGGAAGAAAAAAATGGGCTACTCCGGGAATTGAACCCGGGACCTCTCGCACCCAAAGCGAGAATCATACCACTAGACTAAGTAGCCAACTACATATATTAATTATTATTTAATTATTATATATAAACATCTTAAGATTAACATGATTTTCATTTTATTATTTTGTAATACAATATTGTATCTATATTTTTATGTATTTAAAGCTCAAACTTGGCGATACTATTTATATATTTGTACAAATTCTTTTTATTTATACATTAATATATTATAAATATATTATTATTTGTAAAAGAAAAAAGAAAAAAAAAAACATAAACATGAACATAAACATAAAATATTTAAATATATCTTTCTCTCTATATATATATATAATATACATTTATATTGTAAATATTTAGTACCTTTTATTTTTACACTTTAAAATATTTTCCCTTCACAATAATAGATTATACTTTGATTGTAACAAAATAAGTAAAATGATTAATAAATTAAAGAATAAAAAATATAATGTAAGTATATATGTATATATATATATATATATATATATATATATATATATATATATATATATATATATATATTTATATGTTATTTTTTTAAAACAATAATAATATTGTTATACAAGGTCCATTTCATACCACACTTATTTATATATAAGTTTAATTTTTTTTTTTTTTTTCTTTTTTTTTTTGGGGTGGGGCCTGAACATTTCAGAAAAAAAAAAAAAAAAAAAAAAAAGATATATATTTTGGCTAGCTACTTTTATAATTTCATTTTATTTTGTGTAACTTGTAGAATTATATATGCTATACCATTCTATGTATATAATAACAAAAAGAAAAAAAAAAAAATATATATATATATATATATATATATATATGTATGTATGTATGTATGTATAATTATTTTATATAGAAAGGGTTTTAACTATATCGCAAATTATATTTCCAACGAAAATATGTTAATATAATATTTATTTATAAATAATTCCTCATCCTTATCTAATAAGATTATTCATTAAAATATAATAAACTTTTCTTTTTTATATTATTGAATGATAGTGATATATATATAAAAAGTTATATATATGTATATATATTAATATATAATATTATATAAAAAATCAATGAATATTAACGGACACTAAAAAGGTTATTACTGTTATATATTGTGTACACATAAATGTAATAAGATATATACATTTTGTTTCTTTACCTTTTTATTCATTTAAAATTTTTTAATAAAATGAAAATATATATAATATAAATAATAATTAAAATCACTTATATATATATATATATATAATTATAATAATAAAAAATTTAGACAATATTTGTAAAGCTAGATATAAAGGAAAAAAGAAAAATGAAAAAAGAAAAAACAAAAGTAATGATGGACAACTATGAATTTTTTTTTTTTTTTATTTTAAAAATAAAAACTAAAGATGAATTAATTAATAATATAAAGGAAAAGGTATATTGTAAAATAGAGTACAGGATTCTTATATAATGTACTCAAGACCTTTAATTGTTAAACTTTGTAAAATGTGTCCTTTTTTTCTTTTTTTTTTTTTTTTTTTTTGAATAATATTATTGAATCCAAATATGAAGAGATCAAAAAAATAAAAAAATAAAATAAAAAAATGTTTTCTTTTGTTTTCTTTTCTTTTGTTTTGTTTTAATTTTTTTCTACTTCTTTTCATATAGTTTAAATATATATATATAAAAAAAAAAAAAAAAAAATGTATATGTATACATTTTGAATGTACGGAACAAATGATAACTTGCATTAATATAAGGAAGAAGCGTAACAAAATAAAGAACAAAAATTGAATCTACAATTTTGTTATGAGCGACCAAACAAATAAAAAGTATAATATATATATATATATATATGTATATTATTCATATACACAATGTAAATATAAATTCACATTAAAGTTGTAGAAAACAAAAACACAGCGTCTTTTTATTTATAACACCATATAAAAAAAAGAAAGAAAAAAAAAAAAAAACAATTGGACACATTAAAGGAATTGTTACTTATATTTATATATATATATATATATATATATATTTATTTATTTATTTATTTTTATATATACATATAATATGTACAGTCAACATTAAATTCTTTTTACAATATTATATATATAAAAACAAACAAAATGAAAAAGAAATTTTTTTTTATTAAATATAATATTTGATATATTAAAGAATTCAAAGTTTTTGTTTATTTATATATTCATGATATATAAAAATATTTTTAAAATAATTATTCATTTGCTAATTAAATATTATATTATTTAGGTTTTATTTTTCATTTGGACATGTTACAATAAATATTAATGGCAGGAAAAATATACAAAGAATTAAAATTGAAATAAAATGACAAAGACGTGAAGTATAGAAAGAAAAAAAAAAAAAAAAAAAAAAAAAAAAAAAAAAATAGATTATACTCTCTTCTTAATTCATTTTCGATTTCAATTTCATTTTCTTTTTCTTTTTCTTTTTCTTTTGTTTTTTTTTTCTTTCCTTGGTTTTTTTTATTATTGCATGTATTTGTGTACCATTGTAAAAGGAAAAAAGAAAAAAAGGAAAAACACTGAAAAACACAAAAATAATAAAATATAATGAAATAAATTCTTTTTTTTTTTTCCTTTTTTTTTTTTTTTTTTTTTTTTTTTTCTATATATTAATTTGTTTATACATCATATATATATATATATATATTATACATATGTAATAATTCATTTTTTATATAAAAGTAAAATTCAAATTTTCAGAAATCCTTTTTTTTTTTTTTTTTTTTTTTTTTTTCCATATTTATATATATTTATATATATTGTTTATACAATAAATACGTAGCATTGAGGAATCATAAGTACTTATATATATATTTATATTTTTTTCTCTTAAATTTTTTACTTTTCATAAATTAGGGGGTTTCTTCATATATTTTATATATACCATATTATACATATTATATTATATATATATATATATATATATTATAACATTGCACTGATTAAAAATTAAAAGAAAATAATAATATATATTGAGTGGTATTTATACATAATTATATAAGTAACTACAACATTATTATATTATTTTATATATTATTTATATAAATACATATCTTTAAAAATAATATGTTTCTTATTTCCTTTATCATTCTTTGATATATTTTTTATGTATATATAACATATTGTAAGAAGAATATTTAACTTTTAAGAATGAGAAGAAATTTTTATTTTATTTTATTTAATTTTATTTTTTCACTTAATAAAATATATTTTTGCGATATAGATATGTCATTATTAATATGTATATAGTATATATATATATATATATATATATATATATATATATATAATATATATACATTTAATTTTTTTTTTTCACATTTAAAAAAAATTTTCTTTTAATTACAATGTATCATCTATTATATATATATATATATATATATATAATACATATATATACATAATATATATGTATATTATATATATATAATATATTATATATATATCTATATCTAATATTATTTTATGATTTTCTTTTTAATTGCATATGTATATGTATTATATTATATGTATAATATATATATATATTTATATAACAAAAACCTTGTAAAAAAAAAAAATGCTATTAATATTATATATGTATATATAATATATATATTATTTATACATTTTATTTGTCTATAATTAATATATATTTATATATTATATATATAATTATATATATATATATATATCTTAAATAATATCATAAATAATTTAAAATCACATTATTTATATATATATATATACATAATAATAATTTATTTTATTTTATTATACATAAAATAATAATATATATTATACATATATATATATATATATAAATGTTTTATAAAGAATATGTACATTTTTTCATAATTATCTCAACAAAAAAAAAAACTTTTTTTTTTCCCAATTATAAATATACATTATTTATATGTTTATTATATATATATTTTTTTTTATGGTACTTAAAAAAAAAAAAAAAAGATCAAATAAATATAATTTCTATTTAACTAATTAAAATTGTTCATTCTTCTTTTGAATATATATTATATATATATATATATATGTTTATATTATTCATTGTGAACTTATGATTGTATAGGAAAAAAAAAAAAAAACAAAAAAAAAAAAAAAAAAAAAGGAAAACAGAGAAAAGAAAAATAAGATATTAAGAAAATATAAAAAGCGGAAAGATTGATAATATTATTATATATATATATATATATATATATATATATATATATGTATTTTATTTATTTATTTAAATTATACATTTTGTAAATAACATGAAATTATAATAAAATTTGTATATTTTGTTTATACATATATTTTATTAATATTACATTTGTGAAATGTTATAAACATATTTATTTATTATTTGCAATATCTTTATATGATTATATATATGAATAACATTTTATTATATGTTTTTTTATATTTATCTTTAATTATAGAAACAGGAAAAAAAAAAAAAATTCAAACATATATATAAAATATATATATATGTATATGTATATATATTTGAAGTATATAACCCCAGCAACAATTAATACTCTATATATATGTATTTTATAATATTTTGTATATTTTATATATTTTACATATTTGTATATCGTTATTTTTCCCACAGTGAGATAAGAAAAATTATATATATATATATGTATATATCATTTTAATATTTATGTACAGAACTTAAAAAAGAAAAAAAAAAAGTTGTATATTTGTTGTTGTCTAAATATTATATATATATATAATTGTTCACAATTATGAATGGCCCTTTTTTTTTTTTCTTTTTTTTATGAAATCTTTAATAGATATAATAAATAATAATAATAATAATAATATATATATATATTTTGTGTATTTATTTATAAAATGTGCGAACGCATAAGAATTATATAATTAAAGTACATTATTTATATAATGATATATGTCTATTTTGTGAAACCATATTTTATGTTATAAATAAAAAAAAAAAAAAGAATTGTTATACATAACAATAATATATATTGTAGACCTGCATATAATTTAAAAAAATTTTTTAATGTTTTCTCTTTTCTTTTATTATTTTATTTTATTTTATTTATATATGTATCCTTTTTTTTATGCTCATGCAAATAGTTTTAAAATATATATATTAAGGAGATTTAATATAGTTTATAATACTATAATATATATATAATAATTATATGTGAAAAAAATAGATCTATTTATTTAAGTGGACATGAAAAAAAATAATATCTGCAAGACAAGACTATTGTAACTAAAAATATATTTATTAATTTAAGAAAAAAAAAAAAAAAAAAAAAAAAAAAAAAAAAATACATTATACTTAATTATTCTTGTTCTATTTTTGTTGACCACATATATATATATATATATATTTATTTATTTATCTATCTATTTAATTTATATTCTTTTAATATATATATTATTTAAATAATGAATTCATTGCTTTTATAATTTTTTAATAATATACATATTAGAATTAAAAAGATACTCTTTTAATTTTAATAAAGAAAATAGTAATTAAATTTTTTTTTTTTTTTTTATAATTAATGCATCTATTAATTACATTTTATGTTATTTTATAATTATAAGTATAATAAAAAAAAGTAAATATATATAAATATGTATAAATATATATATATAAACAAAATATATAAAATTAGGTGATAATAAAATTACATTTTTATTAATCTCCTATTTTGTTTATTTGTAGCTATCTAGCTAAATAATATAAAATAAAAATTATGAACAGTTCATAATTTTCTTTTCAATTTTTATACAGAATCAAAAAAAAAATAAAAAAATAAAAAAAATAAAACATAAAATAAAAATACAGAAAAATATAGCACACATACCAAAATAAAGATACACGTATTGTATACATGTGTATATAATATATATATATATATATATATTATAACCAAAAATAATAAAAGAAGAAAATATTTATAAGAATGAAAATGGAATTATTAAATATAAAAAACAATGATAATATCCCATTGGGATCAATGAGATATACAGATTTGCCATATGGTTGTGAGAGTGAATTATCATCAAATGAAGAGTCTCCATTTTTTTCAGTAGGGGATTTTACTAATGATTTACATAGCAGTTTTGATGACATTTCTGACTATATATTAGTAGATGAGTCAGATTTGAAAAGGGATAGATCAGAGAATACAACAGGAAGTGAAAGTAATGTAATGTTAGCATCTATGCGAGTTGATGATAAAAGAGGGGGAAATGAAAAAATAAAAAAAGAGTTGAAAAGTTTTAGTTATTCTGAAGAAAGTAAAACATGTAGTGATAATACTCATAATGAAGATGGAAGTAAAAAACAGAATTGTAGTAGAACATTAGGAACAGAAGGAAGGAAAAGAATGTTAAAATTATTAAGGAGAGCATATAAATATAATGATGAATGTAAGATAATAATGAAAAATAAAAACCCTCCATTATCAATAAGTTTCTTACCTTATTTTAATTTATCTATGTTATGGCAACTAGCTGAAGACTTTGGTGTATATAATGAAGCCTTGAAAATTCATAGGGAATGTATTAAAAAAAGAAATTCAAGTGTAAAGCTTAAGGCAAGTGCAAAAGCTAATGCTAATTATAATTTGCAAGATCTTACAAAGGTATCAAAAAATTCTAAAACTGAATATGCATCAGATATTGCATCTAATGCAGATATGAACACCGCAGAAGATTATGATATGACCAATGTCTCAGTTAATGAAGATGGACAAGGAAAAAGGAAAAGGAAAAAAATTAGTTTTTAAAATGGAGAGTATAAAAATGGAGAATATAAAAATTTGAAAATATAAAAAATGTGAAAATATAAAAAATGTGAAATTATAAGTATATATGAAAAATATAAATACATATATATATATATATATATATATGCTAATATATATTTATATATATGTATCTATAAGTACCAAATTGTGACAGAAAAATTTTTAGTAATATTTAAATGTGTATATGTTTATATATATGACTTTGTATATATGATGAGAAAAAAAAAATTAGGATTGCCTGGATATACCCAGATTACATTCTTTTTTTTTTTTTCTTTTTTTTTTTATACCCATTATAATATGTATGTTGGCATTTATATATTTACACATTATACATGTATGTATATGTCAAAATTACATTTGTATTTAAAAAAAGAAAAAAAAAAATTTTTTGTAATAATGTATATTTATATATATATATTTTTTTATTATTACTTTTTGAGTGCACATACACACACACACACACACACACATACATGTATATATGTATATATGTATATATGTATATATGTATATATGTGTATATATATATATTTATTTATTTATTCATTGTTGTCATTTTAAAATACATTTGAATTTTCAAAGAAGATATATTTTTAATATATACATTTAAATATATACCTATAAATACATATATATATTAAACATATTTGTGTATTATATATATATATATATAATATTTCTTTAATACATGTAGTGTTGTTACATATTATACATATCTGTGTCTGTGTATCTCATTCCATATATATGTTCATTTTTTTTTTCACGCCTCTAATTTTAAGCTTTAGTTTTAATAATGCAGTTGTTTTCAATATATATATATATATATTTATATGTATTTATATATATATATATATATATATGTATAGTTACATTCCCATTTTTACTTTTTTGTATTAATTATTATATACATATTTTGTATAATGTAATATTATTTTTATATAAATATATATCTATATTTTTTTTTGATTTTTTTTTTTTTTTTTAATAGCTTTTTTTTTATATCCTTTACATTCTATAGAATGTAAATATATATATATATATATATATATATATATTTATAAATTAATATATTTGTTTCTTGAAGAAAAAAAAATAAAAAAAAATAAAAGCACATATTTATTTATTTGTTTTTTTTTTTTTTTTTTTTTTTTTTTATTTTCCATTATTCATATTTTATGATTAAAACTATTTCAATTTTTTTTTTTTAATCTCTTCTAATTTAAAAATAAAAAGATTTTCTAAAAAAATAAAATAATATCTCATGAGTTTATCATAAAAATCTTTTAAATATAATTTGTTATATTAAGATGGTAATTATATATATATATATATGTATGTATGTATATATTTAATTATAAGGTTATTATTATAACATTAATTTTGTAAACAAAAAAAAAAAAAAAAAAAAGAAATAATATAAAATATATAAATAATGATATACATATAAATGATTTTGTGCCCCTGATGTTGTACGGCACAATGGTAGGTTATATGAATATTGTGGTTCAACATTATTCCTTGTTTTCCCATTTACTAAATACATTGAATTTGTTATTTACTAACATCCTATAATATATGAAATATATCCAAAAGGATATATGTAAATAAAATAAAATATTCATCGAAATATTTAGCATCATTTTACTTCCGATACCTATGATGAGAAAATAAAAAAAAATTAAAATATGAATAAAAAAAAAAAAATATATATGAATAAAAAAAAAAAATATATATGAATAAAAAAAAAAAAATATATATGAATAAAAAAAAAAAAATATATATGAATAAAAAAAAAAAAATATATGAATAAAAAAAATATATAAATAAATAATATATGAATAAATAAATAAATATTATGTGAATATATTTTTTATTATTAATACCTGCCCATTCTTCATTATCCATTTGTATATAGAAAATATTATTTTTTGGATCGAAGCTTGTTTTGGGCACACCAATTAAAGCAGCTCTTGAAAAATCATGATTTAAATCTAAATATCTAGTACAACGTTTTGTCTTTCTTTTAAATAAAGATATGAAATTTCTTATTTTCCAATAAACAACATTTCCATGTGTAGGTTTACTAATATATATTAATTTTTTATCATAAAAACGAGATATATTATGATTTCCATTCTTTACAATTTCGTTAAGCGTGTTTTTAGCTATATTATCAATTTTGCCCATTGTGAAAAATTACACACATAAATATATAAATGAATAAATAATATATATATCACAAATATATTATATATATATATATATATATATATTATGAGTACTCCAGTTATATTTAAATTTAAAATATATAATTTATTTTAAATAAAATATATATATATATATATATATATATATGTGTAATAATATTTTATTTTGATGTTTTTGTGTTTCTCAGTTCTGTGCATTTCATTTATATAAAGGGAAATAAATAAAAAAAAAAAAAAAAAAAAATTTACAGACGTAATTATAAATATATAATATTTTATTCCTTTTTTTCGTTATATGCTATGCAAAAAATTTGTCTGCCCAATGAACATTAAAATGAAATATATATATATAATTGTACATATATATATATATATATATATATATATATATATATATATATATATTTATATATATATATTATATTTTAATAAATATAACATTTTACCTTTCCGAAAATATTAAATGAGGGGCGTTTCTTTCTTTTACTTTTTTATTAATAACCAATATATTTAAAATACTAAAAGAAATAAAAAATATATACATATTAACAAATGTTACGCAAAATATTTTGTAACAAAAAAAAAAAAAAAAATATATATATATATATATATATATATATATATATATATAATAAACACATATATATATATATATATTATATATATACATGTATAATATTTGTTTATTTTCCTTACATCCTTTATTTTCTTTTTGTGGTTTCCTCGAATTAAAAACGAATCGGGTTTTTCAATGACGTCACTATTGCAAATACTTTTAATTTCTCTTTTAAGAATCTTCAAAAAAAAAAAAAAAACACAAAAAATAAAATAAAATTAAAATAATATCAAAGTGATATCATTAATACATATATTCTACTTTGGTAAATATACATCAATATATATATATATATATATATGCTCTTATATTTGTTCTTTTTGTTAAGTTACTTCTTTGTTCCCCTTAATTTTTCTTATAACCGTTATGACCAAATTTTTATTATTTTTGTATTTTAAAAAAACAGGCAAATTATCCGACGCTATATAAGGAGAAAAAAAATTAATCTACATATTGTACACACAAGTACATAAGGTTTATATATATATATGAATGTATGTATGTATGTATTTATTTATTTATTTATTTATACTATTAATATAATGCTGTTATAATGTAATACCTGTTCTCCTTATATAAAATGGTATCTTGTTTATTTTTTTTTTGTAAGAATTTAAATATTCATTGTATATACTAAAGTATGATTTGGGTGTATGCATATATTTGAAAAAATTCATGCTTTTTAAAAACATAGAGGCCAAAAGAAAAAAATAAAATTAAATATAAATTATATAAAATTTGTACAATTATTTTGATATATATATATTATAAATTGTTAAAAATATAACATTTTTATTGAAATACATTTATATATTCTTCTTCTTTTTTTTTTGTCAAGTGGTAAAATATAACTCTCATATTATACAAACATATATATATATATATATATATTAATATATCTTTACTTTTGATTACATAAATTCAATATTGTAGGCACAATACTGTAATAATATACAAATAAAAATATATAAAACACATCAAACACATAAATAAAATACACTCGTAAGGAAAAAGATAAATATATATTTATACATATCACAATATATATATATTCATTCTTAAATATTTCAAAAGGTTTCTAAACCTCCCATATATATGACTTATATACATTCCATATATCGACAATATATATATATATATATATATATATATATATATATATATATTTATTTATTTATTTATTTTTTTATTTTTTTATTTTTTAATTAAATAATATTTATAAGAACAACAAAAAAGAGAAAGAAAAAAAAGTATGTATTTCTCTAACAAGAAAGGCCACTTTAATTTTGTCAAATCATATAAGAATAATATAAAAACACTAATAAATAATAAAAAGAAAGAAGAAGATTATTTATTTTTGAATAAGATAATATATAAAGAAAAAAAGAAAATATGTTTTAAAAATATATTCCTACCAGTATGTGTAATAAATCTCAGTATCTTTTCTTTTACTTTATATAATTATATTAAAAAAAATGACAAAAATTATTTTGATAAAAATGATATATCTGTTATAGATCACTGTGTTATGAATGATTTGATAAGTACTTTAGGTGTTAATAATATATCTATATATTTAAAAAATAAATTATATGATAAATTAATTTTGAATATTCAAGATGAAGAATATATTTCAAAGGAAAATTCTTTACTTGGTTTGATGGAAACGATTTATAAAAATAAAAAATATTTCCTTCAACAAAAAAACAAACAAACAAAAATTCAAAATATTATTAATGATAAGAATGGTAATATAAATGAAGAACATAAGAAACACAACGATTATTATATTAATAAAACCAACGATGATCTAAATAATAATAGGAATAATCAAAACATAACTATGAATATAGATATGTATAATAAAAATAAAAGTAATGTGAATAATCCTCATTATGATCATTTTATATATTTCCTTTTTGAAAATATAAAAAAAAATAATATAAATCATACTAAAAAGAAAATCATATCTACCATCCTATTTTATTATATCAAATATTCAGATGATGATTTATATATGTCATATGATCAAATATTGCAGCTTGCTTACAATCCAAACTTATTTTATAACTTGCATAATAGAGAAGAAATTATATCTTATCTTTTATTAAAAATTTTAAGAAATGAAAAATGTACAGAGGAAATATATGTAAACGAAAAAAAATTCATACATAAATATATTCAAATGAAAAAAGAAAAAAAAAATCACATAGAAAGAAAGCAAAATTATTCTACAGATATACAGAACCAAGAACAGAATATTAACATAACTGCAAATACTATTATTTTCTTTCTCCTTAATCACGATGCAGAGTTGAACGAAAAAAATGCTACCCCCATGATTCACAAAATAAACGATGAGAAGAAATATATAAAAGTACAAAATGGAAAGACCCATAAATCGACAAATGATATTAATTATAATAATTATTATAATAATAAAAATTATAATGGTAATAATAATAATATTGGTAATAATATTGTTACAAAATTTTCTGAGTTGCCTATTTATAAATTTTATAAGTCTTTCAAAAAAAATCAAGAAAATTATTATAAACAACAAGGGTTAGCACAAATGCAAAAATATCTTAACAAAATAAACTCAACATATGTTATAGAAAAAAATAATAATAATAATAATTTAATTGTAAAAGAAAAATATAATAATATAATGAATAAAATC
This sequence comes from Plasmodium blacklocki (nom. inval.), assembly GCA_900097035.1. NCBI lineage: Eukaryota > Apicomplexa > Aconoidasida > Haemosporida > Plasmodiidae > Plasmodium > Plasmodium blacklocki (nom. inval.). The sequence goes on from LT969562.1 coordinate 1,455,944, forward strand.
TACTGGAAATTTTTTGAGAATACTATATTTTATACTTTCATTTTTTCATTTGTTTTACATAATATTAATTCAAAAGAATATAATATAAAAACATATCTTTATATGTTTAAAGATATATATAAAAGTATATATACTAATGTACTTATAAATTCTTCTTTATTGATACAAAAATCGATACTTAACAATATAAATGAAGAAAAACAAACAAATAAATTTATTTTTACCACCTTAACTTTTAACCTTTTTAATTCATTCATATTATCCTTATCAATATATAAGTGCAAATATGGTAATCCTTCAATAAATATAAATAAATAATAAAATATTACAAATATATAAATGCATATATATATATATATATATATATATATATAAAAACATATATACATATATTTTTAATTTTGCAGCTGTCGTTCCTCTTTTATTTTCACAGGTTGTGAAGGATAATTATTTTCTTTGATTGCATTTATTTTTTTATAAGGAAAAAAAGTTTTTAAAATGTAAATATTAAAAAAAAATAAAATAAACACATATCTATAATATATATATATATATATATATATATATTTTATCAGTGATATTTTTAAAAAAAATTGTTTGTGTATTATTTATTACATTATTATTCATTTTATACATATATATTTTATATATATTTGTTTTATTCTTTTCTTTTTATATCCTTTTTATGTTAAAAAGGAAATGGTCTTTTTCATTTTCTAACATCATTTTTTTGATTATATCATTAGAATTAATAATTTTTTTAAAGAAAATTTTTTCGTCCACAATATTACCTTCTTTGTTATAGTAATCTATAAGGTTGTTTTTTTTTTGTAAATTATTTTTGTCCTTTATAGAAATATTGTTTGTTTCATCTGGATATTCATTTGATAACAGTTTTAATTTCTTTGTATATGTATTATGTGGATATAAATTTTTTTTTTCATTACATTGTATTTCTTCTTTCAAAGTATCATTTTTTATATCCCTATGTTCATCACCGTTTTCATTTTTGATGGTTTCAAACATGTTATATTTATTAGAATTTTGATTTATCATTTCTTTTTTTTTATTTTTTTTATTTTTATATAATAATAAGAAATTATCAAAATTATGTGGTAATATATCCTTTTCGTTTATGTTATTACTGTTAATATTATTATCTTCTTTAAATTTTTTTTTTTTTTGTATTTTTAATTTTTGTATATACTTTTTATATAACATTTCATTATACTGTAAATCCAGATCGTTATCAACTTCTTTATATTTATCTTTTACATTTGCATTTTGTGAATACAGTTTGTTCTCTTCATTACAATATTTTTCAGAGCAAGAATTATTATTATTATTATTATTGCTGTTGTTGCTATTGATATTATTGTTTCTGTTATTATGATTGTCGTTGTTATTATCATTATCTCTGTTATTATCATTGTCGTTGTTATTATCATTGTTGCTATTATTATCATTGTCGCTGGTATTATCATTATCTCTGGTATTATCATTATCTCTGTTATTATCATTATCTCTGTTATTATCATTATCTCTGCTATTATCATTATCTCTGCTATTATCATTATCTCTGCTATTATCATTATCTCTGCTATTATCATTGTTCCTATTGTTGATGGTTATGATTTCCTTACTTTTATCCATATCATTCTTATCATAAGGTTTATATAATTTCATATATTCCATATCCTTTATTTTCTCATAATCCTCTTTATACACATTATCCTCAAGAATATCTACACATGCAGTTTCATTTTCCAAATATTTATCATTAGATGTAATTACATCTTGCTCCTTATTGATATAATTATAATTTTGTATGTACTGATAATTTTGTAATTTTTTCTCTTCTTCGTTATTTCTGTTATTTATATAAGGAGAAGAACTATATGTAAAATTATTACTAGTTATATTACTGCATATATTATTTGATCCTATATTTTTACACATAATCTCCTTTCTCATCATATTTTCCATATCCTTTTTAAATATCCTTTTCCTATAATTATTATCATTTATATAAGTATATTTATCCTTACCAGTTATATCATTCAAATTATTAATAATCATATTATTCTTAGGTTGTTTGTCTCTACATGATAATTTATTATATTCTTTCATGTTGTCATTATTCATATATTCCTTTCTTAATAAATGAAAAGAATTGTTACATTTCTTTGTTCCTTGAACTTTTGGAATATATACAGGAAGGTTACTTATAGATTTTCTTCTGCTTTCTATATTCTTATAAATATTTTTGAGTCTCTCATTTATAATAAATAAACCATACATATTACTTTTCTTTTTATATTTCTTCAATAAATAAGAGTCAATATTTGAAAGGTTTTTCTCATTATTAAAAGTACTATTCGGATATACAAAATAGTTCATATCATTATCTGACATGTTTGAAGAAGACAATTGATAATTTGATATTTTATTATTTATATTATTTATATTATTTATATTATTTATACTTTTTATATTATTTATACTTTTTATATTATTTATACTTTTTATATTATTTATATTATTTATACTTTTTATATTATTTATACTTTTTATATTATTTATACTTTTTATATTATTTATACTTTTTATATTATTTATACTTTTTATATTATTTATACTTTTTATATTATTTATACTTTTTATATTATTATCCTTGTTAGATTTTATAATATCATTGCTTGTATCCATACAATCCTCATTTCTATACATATCATAATCATTTATTATTATACTCTTATTTTCTTTTTGATCTTTTATCTTTTTTTTTAATTCTTCAAATGTATCACCTATAAATTCATTTGGATTTGCACGTGACAAAATATCTACATCATCATTAGTTTCAATATTCAATTTATTATAATTTGGTTGTTTTTTCAAAAGACTAGAAAAATAATATTTCTTCTTTTTATATCTTTCTTCATCAGAATTGATAAAATAATTTTCTTTCTTTTCCTGATAGTTCAGATGAAAATTTTTCTCTTTCATTTTGTGTCTTATCAAAGAACTATTAAATTGTATTTTTTCAACAGGTTCATTATTTTCAAAATTGTTTATATCTGTTACATTTTTATTTACATCATGTACATATTTTATATTTCCCAGAATGATATCATTTTTTCTATTGTTAAAAGTGTGTGTGTTTATATTTTCCTCATAATTTTTTTCTTCATTTTTTATAGGATCTTTAAAAAGTAGGGACACATCACTATTACTATCATTATTATTATAACTGATCCGTTTTTTTATTTCTTTGTCTTCAACAATATTGTTATTACTAAAACTAAATAGTTTGCATTTTTTTTTTTTATAATTATACAGGTTCATATCATATAAATATTTATTGCTTAACAATTCTTTTACATAAATATTATGACTTTCTATGTCATCATCATAAGAAATGTTTTCTTTTTTTATGTTTATATGTGATGTTTCACGTGGGTCAATATAATTATCTACATAATTTATGTCATTTTCATATATATTTCTATTTAAATTTTCATTTATATAAATATTATTTTTTTCCACTTTATTCTTTTCATTTATTTGTTGTATTAGATTTGAGAAATTGAAGTGTATCTTTTTCTCCTCATTCTTATAATCTATTTTATTTAAAGGACTTTTATCATTTTTACTTTCTGCACTTTTCATTTGTTTATTTTGTCTTATTGATACTGTGTCATTCATCTTTTTATTTTTTTCACTTATTATATGATTCATGTTCTTATGTTTATTTGTTTTATGATATTTATTATAACTACATGTGCGACTATAGCAAACACTAAAACTAGAAGAATGAAGATGGAGATTATTAATATTATTCATACTATTTGTAATATCACTATTACTATTATATCTTATTTGATTGTAATTATTACAACTTTTATGTCGTCTTCTTATAATACCTTTTTCATCTTCCTTATGATTATTTTTTTTATTCATATTAATATGTATGATATTTTTTTTTTTTTCATTTGAACATATTGAAGAAGAATAAGAAGAAGAAGAAGAAAAAAAAGAAGAAGAATCTACCTTTGTTTTCTCTTCAACTTTACATAACATATAATATTGTCTATTGTGATTATTATTATTATTATTATTATTATTATTATTATTATTATTATCATTATTATTATTATTATCATTATTATCATTATTATTATTATGTGAGTCTTCATCATTTAATTTATCCAAATAACTATCATAATCATCCTTACAATTTCGAGTTTTTATTATATCCTCCTTTGTATTATTATATGTTTGTATATTATATAATTTTTTCTGTATAATCAAATCAACATCATTATTCTCCTTCGTTTCCACCTCATTAGAAATATCCTGATATTTTATATCATTTTTAAAATCTTTATCTTTTTTTTTTTTTTTTAATAAATCCTTGTTTCTTTTGCCTTTCTTTTCAACATTATTTGAAGGATCATCATTTGTTATGATATTATCATAATTATTCATATAATTTTCAAACTTCAAAATATTATAATTCAACACATCCTTCTTTATATTTTTTTCTTCTACAATATTTGTTTTATCACCTTTTATACAATTATCATCACTTATATTATATGTATCATCTCTTTTATTGTCCTCATCTGTTCTGTCATCTTTCCCTTGATCATCTGTCGAATCTGTAAAATCTGTAGAATATATTTTTAGCTTACCATCTTTATCTTCTCCTTTGATACTAAAGAAATTATTATTAAATATATCATTTTCTTTTTTTAAATACATATTTTCATTTTTCAATGTGATAATTATTTTTTCTTTTTTCCTTAGATCTTCATTTAAATTATTATTACTTTTTTTTAATTTATCTATATTATTTTGAAGAGATAAAATATCATTCTCATAATTTTTTATCTTATGTATAAGATTATTCTTATCTATTTCATTCATATCTTTTTCTTTTATTAAATCTTCATAGACATTTTTTACAAGTAAAATGTCATTAACGATATTTCTTATTGTATCATTTTTTTGATTGATGATATTTTGTAGATTCTTATTTTCTTCTTCATACTCTTTTATTGAATTTATTAAAGTGTTCATTTTTTCTTTGGTATCATTCATATTGTGTATCCATACTTTTTCATTGTTACAATATTTTTCCTTATCTTTTTTATAACTTTCTACTAAGTTGTTATATTCATTTATTCTTTTATTAACTTGTTCCTCTTTTTCTTTATTCATTGTATGGATTATATCATCTTTTTCTTTATTCATTGTAAGGATTATATCTTCTTTCTCTTTATTCATTGTAAGGATTATATCATCTTTATCTTTATTCATTGTAAGGATTATATCTTCTTTCTCTTTATTCATTGTAAGGATTATATCATCTTTATCTTTATTCATTGTAAGGATTATATCTTCTTTCTCTTTCTCCATCTTGTTCATCATTTCCTCTTTCTCTTTCTCCATCTTGTTCATCATTTCCTCTTTCTCTTTCTCCATCCTGTTCATCATTTCCTCTTTCTCTTTCTCCATTTTGTTCATCATTTCCTCTTTCTCTTTCATATTTGTATTCATAACATTTTCTAGATGTTCCTTTTTTTTTTTTTCCTCCATATATAACTCCTCATATTTTTTTATTTGTATAAGTGTCTCTTGTTCTTGTGTCTCTATTTTTTTCTTAAAAAATATATCTTTATCATCAATTTCCTGTTTAAGAAAATCCAATCGTCTCTGGTAAGATTCCTTTAACTTGATAATTTCTTCATTATGTATATTAGTTATATTTATCATTTCACTTTTCATTTCTTCTATGCTTTTATTAACAATAAGATATTTATTTTCAATAAGATTTTTTTCCTCACAAAGATTTTTTTCTTTTTCTAAAGAGACATCTAGTAATGTCTTTAACTCGTACACCTTGTTTTGCAAATAAATAATATCGTAAGGATAATAGTCATTATCATCATAATTGTTATTATAAATGATATTAATATTGTCATCATAGGGAGGGTTTTCATCATCATCCAAAATAATATCTTTAATATGACAATTCATATGTTTATCATCACATTCAACATCTTTATCATCACACTCAACATCTTTATCATCACATTCAACATCTTTATCATCACACTCAACATCTTTATCATCACACTCAACATCTTTATCATCACACTCAACATCTTTATCATCACACTCAACATCTTTATCATCACATTCAAAATCTTTAACATTATTCTTATTATCATCTCCTTTGTAATGATTATTTATATAAAAACCCTCGTTCATTTGGTAAAAATTATCCTTGTTTATACATATACCTTTATCATTATCATATTGTGAATCCAAAAGTATTTTTTCCTCCTCATGCATATGATTGAAAGAATATAAATGATCTTTCTTTCCTTTATGTTTTGAAATATTAAAAAAATATTTCTCATTTGTTGAAATTTTCTTTGAGTTGTTTATTAAATAATGTTGGTTCTTTATATCCCTACGATTATTTATTTTATCATAATTATTTATGACAACTTCTTTATTTCTATTTATTTTGTTATTATTTATTATTATATCATTGCTTATTCCCAATTCATACTGTTCATCAAAAATATCAATAAATTTTAATTTATTCTCATTTTCCATTTTATTAGTTTTTTCTTGTAAACATTTATTTTTCCCCTCACTTGTAATAATAACAGAATTACCTTTTTTTTGGTTCTTTTGTTTTTTTTTTTTTAAAACCTCAGAAGGAGACTCGTAAGGATCCATAGTGTTCATTTCATTGTAATCATATAAAAAAATAAATAATAAAATATATTATTTAATATTGTATTAGGTGTAATAATAATAATAAGAAAAAAAAATTAATTAAAAAAAAATTAAAAAAAAATACAAAGTGATATTTTTCAAAAGCAGACAAGTACTTATATCTTATTCAAAAAAAAAAAAAAAAAAAAAGACACTAAAAATAAAAAGAAATATAATTTTATATTTTTTTTTTTTTTTTGATATATAAAGGGAAATATCCCAAAAAAATAATAAGAGGAATATAAAAAAAAAAAAAAAAAAAAAAAAAAAAAACATATATATATATATATATTATAATATATATAATTTATTACTTTTTAAAGAAAAAAATATTTATATATATATAAATTATTTATAATATTTCAGAATGTAACAAAATATATTTAATAATTAAAAAAAAGAAATTGAAACCGTTACATGTGTACATATGTTACACATAATAATTTATTTAATTATTTTGCACTTATTTTTTAAGAATATAAATATATATAAATAAATATTATATGTGTTATATATACATATCCATATGGAAGAACGATTATTATTACATAATATTTTTTATATTATTTAATTTAAGTTTCTTATATTCCAAAAAAAATATAATAATAAAATAATATATATATATATATGTATATATTTATTTATTTATATAATAATAAAAAAAAAAAAATTTATAGGTGTAATTCATTATATATATATATATATATAATAATATGTGAAAACACAATTTTGATAATTTTAAAAAATATACAAAAAAAAAAAAATAAAATAAATAATAAGTAATCTTGTGAATTCTTAATTGTCTTAAGCATTATTACAAAAATATAAAAGGGGAAGGTCATTTTTGTTATTCTTTATTTATTTTTTTTTTTTTTTCTTTCCATTTCTATTAAGATTTATATCTTTAATGTATCCACTCCTCAAACAACATTTTGTTATATAAATATTTACTTATACTCAAATTATTAAAATCATTACATAAAAAGATTAACACTATTCATATTATACATATTACTTTTATTTATTCATCCTATCCTTTAAATATATAAATATATATATATATATATATATTTATTTATTTATATTATTCATGCTGTTTAAATTATGCAGAAATTTTTCTCTTTCCTTTTTCAATTGTATAATAATATGAGAAAGAATTTTTGGACTGACTCCATATTCACATAATTGAATTAATATAACTATAGTTTCTTTATCCAGGTTAACATTTAAAATATTTGAGATTTCATAAATGATTTCAATGGCTTCTTTCTTTGCTTCTTTATCATTCATCCTTAATGACATATATTTATATATACATATATATATATATATATATATATATATATATATATTTATAAATTGTAAGTTCGATATTTTATTTATCTTGAATTAAATATATATATATATATATATATGCCATATATATTAAATTTATATATACGTGTGTGATATAAAACATATAATTATATCTTTAAAAAAAATAAAATATATATTATTACTTTTATATGAATGCTCAACTTTTCTCTTTATCACACATATATAATATATGAATAAATTAATTTTCTTTTTGTTTTGTGTAAAGATTATTAAATGAAGATATGAAGAGAGAATACCATATAAATGTATTTATATATATATATATATATATTAATTTATGTTATTTTTTTATTTTTTATTTTTTATTTTTTACTTTTTTTTATTTCTGTAGTTATAAATTTATATTTTATTTTTTCATCTTAACATATGCACATATAAATTAAAGTATAAACTTAATATATACATATATATCAACATATATATAATATTTATTAAAACTTTAAAAAAAAAGATAAAAGCTTTTTTTTTTCTTTTAAAATGTATGTATATTTATTATACATATAAATTTCTTCACATATATATATAATATATATATGTATATATTTATTTATTTATTTTTTTGTGTAAAGGTAATTAAATGGAGATATAAAAAAAGAATAACTTAAAAATGGATATAATATATATATCTTTATATATATAATATAACTTTTAATTTCATTTTTTTTATTTTATTATATATATATATATATATATATATATATATATATAATATATTTATTTATTTTATTTATTTTAATTTATTTTATTTTTTTTTTTTTCGTTTGTACCCCGTGATGGGTAATAGCTTATCATTATGCCTACTACGTGAAACGTCCAAAGAAGTTTTTAGATATTTCGAGAATTTATATATAAGATATTTTAAAAGTTATAAATATATAAATTATATTAAATTAAAATATTATAAGAAAGATGATAAGATAAATAGGAAAGACATTATTACATGTGCTGGTTTTAATGAAGGGTATAAAAATAATAGAGATAAAAATAAAAAAGAGAATTATATATTTCGAGCTTTTTTGGACATGACAAAACATGAGAAAACATTATTATCTATAGCAATGTTATTTCTTATTATAAATGCTTATACAAATATAAATTATCCTAGAATTATGGGTGAATGCATTGAAGTAAGTAATCATATGAACAATAATATCTTTAATAATAATAATAATTTTAATAATGATTTTAATAGTAATATTTTTCACAGTAATGATAATATTATATTTAGTGCTTTTTCTAATTTAAATATATGTAATAATGTTATTAATTTTATTTTTGATAAAATAAGATTTTTAAAAAATTGTTTCTTACATCCAAATATTATCAACACCATAATTTTTTACATTCCTTATTTTATATCTGGTGGATTAGCATCTTATATGAGAATATATTTTACAAATAAATGTATTAAAAATATAGAAATACGTTTAAAAAAACAAGTACATGATAAAATTCTTATGAATAATGAAGAAGAGTTTATAGAATATAAGACACCTGATTATTTAGTTAATTGTACTTTTATCGAAATAAAATATAGTGCAAAAGAATTAATTACATGTATTACACAAACATTTCGTTATATTAACTCTGTAGTAGGTGGATTCATATCAATGTCATGTATCTCTATTTATCTTACAAAGCTATGTCTATTCATTATACCTATATATGGTCTATCTGTTCTTTTCCTTTTAAAATCATTAAAACGTATACAAATTGAAACTACTAATATAGAAGAAAAACAAATATCACGATTTGCAGATTCTTTACAAAAAAAAAATATTATATCATTATTTGGAAATGAATCATATGAACAAAAATATTTCTGTAAACAATTAGATATACTCAATAAACTTCAACACAAATATATAACTTGTGAGTCTATATTCTATTCATTCTTAAATATAGGAACCAATGTTGTAATATGTACAATTTTATGTTTAGGAAGATTAGAATTAAGTGCACAGCATATCACACATGGTCAACTCGTATCTTTTATAGCTTATAGTACCATGTTAGGACTAGGTGTAGGGGGAATGTTAAAATTAAAAAAGGACATTAATCTTTTACAATTAAGTTTACAAAAAATATATGAAATATTAGATATGTCCAAAACAGAAATACAGACAAATAAAAATCATTATCAAGAAGGTAACTTACCTATACACCACAAGCAAGTAGATTTTCAAAATAATACACGAAATGAAAAATACATGAGTAATATAAAACCTGATAATAATGATGATAATAATAATAATAATATCGTGTTGAATGAACTACCTTTCAAGTATCTATACAAATCTAATTATATACCAAATAATATTAAAGGATCCATAAAATTTGAAAATGTTTCTTTCTCATATAATCATTATGACAAAGAAAGAAAAAAAAGTGTTTTAAAAAATATCAACCTAGAAATTAAGGCAAATGAAAAAGTAGCCATTATAGGAAAAAGCGGATCAGGAAAATCAACCTTGTGGAAATTACTTACATGTAATTTTTCTTATGAAGGAAATATTTATATAGATAATTTGAATATTAAAAATATTCATAACCATTTCTTGAAAAGAAATATCCTTTCTATCAGTGAGCAAGAATGTTGCATATTCAATAGGACCATTTATGAAAATTTAATTTATGGACTAGTACCTCTATATATAGAAAATAATAATAATAATAATAATAATAATAATAATTGTCAATACATATCAAAATGTATTTTCCAAAATATTAATCCAGAAAATAATATTCACAAAAAAATTCTAAACTACATTCAAACAACAAAATATAATTCGCAAAATTATCAAAAAAAAAAACATATCCCCTCTAACAATATATCTCAAAATTATCAACCACAAGATGAACATGCTCATAATATTTCAATAGACAAAGATATAGATAATACAAATACTAATGTGTATCAAAATTATTATACAGATTTCTTAAATGCATATGATGAATATAAATTAAATATTATCAACGCTTCTATTAATATATTATGTGAAGAACTTGATTTAAAACATTTTATTAATTCTATGCCTCATAATATACATTCAAATATTCATTATAATAATATGTCATCAGGACAAAAACAAAGATTATCTATTATAAGATCTCTTATCAAAGATACTCCTATATATATCTTTGATGAAATTACATCTTTCCTAGATGAAGGAAATATTGACAAATTACACAAACTTATTGATATATTAATACCTAACAAAACTATTATCTATATTACACATTCAATTCATATTCTCAATAGAATGGATAAAATCATTATGCTAGACGATGGTAATATTAGGGCTGTTGGGACATATGAACAAATTAAAAATGATACCGTGTTTATGGACATATTTTCCCTACATAAGGCTTCTGTATAGTCCAACCTATCTACACCAATATATATATATATATATATATATATATATATATATATTATTTTATAACAACGCTTTGTATTATTATAATTAATCATTTGTCATATATATATATATATATGTTTATATATTTTCATTCGTTTTACTATAATAGTATTACATATTTTTCAATTTTTCAATTTGTTAATCAGGATAAATTACTTCTCTATATAAAACTATATTAAATGAAAATTATTTGTTTATAAATATATAAATAAATAAATATATATATATATATATATATATATATATATTTATATGTATATATGTATATGTGTGTACATATCTTTTTTTTTAATTATTAAATTTATATATATCATAAAAATGGGGGAAAAATAAATCGAATACTACACACTTGAATAAGAAAAAAATATTTATTTTTTTTTATCATCACATAAAAAATATATATAAACATATATATATATATATATATATATATCCATGTATGTGTTTTTTTTTTTTTTTTTTTTTTTTTTTTTTTTTTTTTTTTTGTCTATTAATCCATATTATTCTCTTTCCTAAAAATCATAACAATCATTTGTTTTTTCTATCCATAAATTTTCCATACCTTTTGGTGTTTCATATACCTCAGTTGTCGCTTCATATATTTTTCCATCAAATATAACTCGATCCCCTTTAGAATATATATTATTCATATAATTTAAAGCTCCACATATATAATTATCATAACTACATGATCCTCTGAGTTTCCAATCAGTTATATTCACTGTAGGCATAGAATCGGTACTTACTATATTTTGAAAAACATATCCACTCAACTTTATTAGTTTCCCTTCTTCATCTATATATTCATGATTCAAATCCCAATCATCTATCAAATCACAATTATACAAATTAAGATTATATACTTTTCTAGAATTTTTTATAATGTTTTTTTTATTCTTAATCATTTCATTTTCTGTACTTCCTATATCTTTCATTCCCTCATCAACAAATTTTAATAAATTTTTATCTTCATTTATTTTTTTTTTAGACATATTACTATCAATATCACCATTTTCTAAAGATATATCCTCATCAAAAGTTTGATCATCACTTAATTTATTAAATAAAGAATCTTCATTTAATTTTTTTGAATATTTGTCGCTGTTATTTTTATCCATATACCTTTGGATATAGCTTATCTTGTTCTTCTTATTTTTGTCATTAGTTTTTATTGTAAATTTTTTATTTATATCTTTTTTGTTGCGTTTCCTTTTCTGTTTAAAGTTATTCCTTCTTCCTAATAAATAAAAAAATAAAAATAAAATATATACATATATATATATATATATATATATATATATATAATTCATATACATAAATATGTTGAATATATATATATATATATATATATATATATATTTATTTATTTATTTTTATTTTTTTTTATTTTTTGTGTTACCCTTTATGTGGTCCCTCTCGGTTTCTACTTCTATACGTTTGGACGTTTTATCTAGAACACCCTTCAACCACTTGATCCTCTTTCCATTCTTTATCCTTAATAAATCTTTCTCTTCCACATCATGCTTTTTATTTTTTTGTGTTTTCTTATGGTCATTTTTGACAAGTATCGGATCAGATATTATTCTTATTTCTATTGCATCTCCGTTATATGATATTTCATTCAACTTATTTTTATGATGATTTTCGTTGAGTAATTCTTGTCTATTCTGATTATTAGTACTTATGTTTTTATGTTCATGGGTTGATGATATATTAGTAGATTCGTTATTTTGGATTGTTGTATTGTTATCATCATCAACATCATTATTTTTATCGTTGTTTTTCCGATTTGTTGTATATTTTTTTTTACTGTTCATCTGGACATGTTCATTCGATGTTTCTCTCTCTTTACTTTGATCATTCTTATTAAGTATATTTCTATTATTGTTTTTCTTTTGTATATTTCTCATTGAAGAATTATTAACCACAGATTTTTCTAATTTCGTAGATTTGTTATCCATACTACTTTTTACATTATTATAATTATTATTATCTAGATTAGGAATATCCTTTTTAATATTATTTATCTTTATCATATTATTATTAATATCTGTATAGTTTTCTTTTGTTCCATTCATATTATTTTTAATTATACTTTTTTTTTTATTTAAATTATTTAATTTAAAGCTCATATTCCCCGTTTTTTCTTCTCTCATATAGTTCTCATCATTATTGTGTACTCTATTATTTAATATACCTTCATCATATGATTTATTATTATCCTCTTCCTTATATATTTTGTGAATACTTTTTATGGAATCCTTCATTTCAATTTTATCATTTTTCTCCTTATTATTTGTTATTAATAAGGGTCTATTTTGTAAAGATTTTATACTCATTGTATCATCAATTTCTAAGTTTTTTTCATTTTCAGAATTATTATTTTGGTTCTTATAAACTTTAGTATCTCCTTTTATATAATCATTTATCTTATTATTTTTATACTTCATATTATTATTATTACTATTATATTTATATGAATTATTTTTCATATTTAACAACTTATCATCATTTTGTAATTCTTTAACTTTTTCACTTATCTTTTCCATCCTCATATGGTTATTATTATTATTATTATTGTCATACTGATAATTTATAAAATTATCAATATCGTAAGACACATCTTGAACTATACGCTTTATTAAATCATCCTTACTACCTTTTAAAGTGCTACCATGGTTCACCTTATTATAATTCATCAAACTAGGAGGATCGTTTTCCTTTATTCCCTTTAATGACAATGCGCTATATGTTCTTATTAATATTAAAGAACATAAGCACATCAATAGGA
>LT969562.1:1472828-1490328 GCA_900097035.1 Plasmodium blacklocki (nom. inval.)
TTTATATTTATATATATATTCTCTTTTATATTATACAATTTCACAAGCTCATACATAACATCTTAAAAATATTTATACTATATTATAAATATATAAATAAATAAATATATATATATATATATATATATTTTATATATTTTTTAAAAACAATATGGGGGAACTAATATATAAATTATGATTCCTCATTATATTATAATAACCAAATCAACAAAAATATAACAAAATATTATATATATATATTTTAATTTATACAATTTTTTATTTATATAAATATACTAATCACAAAAAACAAAAAAAAAAAAAAAAAAAAAAAACAGAATGGTTCATATATTAATGCCTTAATATTAATTATTTATATATTCTTTTTTTTTAATGATAAAAATACAAATAAGTTATATTATTATAATATTGTGTTATTATAAAAGTATAATTTTGTTTTGTTTTTTTATTACAATCAAATATATATATGTATATATATTTATTTATATATAATATATATATTTTTATTAGTTATTTTATATAGTGAATATTTCAGTGCTTAAAAATTATTATAGTAAATTAAATATATATATATATATATAGTACATACATATAAATGATATATATAATATTTTTTAATATGTTGTTTTATATATTTATTTATATTTTACCATTTTTTTATATTATATATAAATATATATATATATAATTATATCACTGATTTTATCATATAGGATAAATTTTTTCAATTCATACAATTTTTTTTTTTATGCAAGACTAATATATAGAAACATACTTAGAAGAAAAACACTTGTGCTATATATATAATATATAAATTAAGAAATATAATTAAAAAAAAAAAAAAAAAAATGGAATGATTTATATGACGTGATAAATATATATAAAAATTATATTATATATTTATATAATATCCATTTATATTTATGTTTTGTTATTATTTTATTCTCTATTATAATTGAAATATATATGTATATGCATTTATAATTTGTTCTTTTTTTTTTTTCCATAAGTTTGGACTCTAAAAAAAAAAAAAAAAAAATAATGTCACTCATTTTATATATATATATATATATTATATATATATTAATAAAGAAAATATTTGTTATTTAAAGATTTCTTAAAAAAAGAAATATCCATATAATAATATACATTTATATAATATACTTTATATGTATAATTCATTCATTTTATTTTTTTATTGTATTAAATATGAGCGAAATTGTGGAAAGGCATAATATGGAAGAAAATGAAGAGGATACAAAAGTAGAAAAAAAGGTCAAAAAAAAAAAAGATAAAAAAAACGTCAAAAAAAAACAAGATAAAAATAACGTCAAAAAAAAAAAAGATAAAAATACCGTCAAAAAAAAAAAAGATAAAAAAAAAATCAAAAAAAAGGATAATAAAATAAATAAGAATAACTCCACTCAAGTCAATGATAGCTTGATAGAAAATAACCTTGATGATAATAGTCATAGTAATAACCATGATGCTCTTTATGATGATGATGATTGTGAAAGTCTTGAAAAATTTTGTAAAGATAACTGCATAGATGATGCAAGCTCAGATGACAGTTTAAAAAAACTGGAAGAATGTATAATGACAAATGATGAAAATAGTAATAGTCTTAAATATATTAACATAGAATATGTCGATTTCTTTTTACAATCTATGAATAAGAAAACGAGATTAAATAAGGTTATAAAATTATTGTCTATGTATAGAGATGCTCTCGATTTTTTTATTGAAGATGAATTAAAAAATGATGAAATGCCTTTATTAGAAAAAAGTGATGACAGTGAAGGGAAAGGTAAAATAATTAACAAGAAAAAGCAAAAAAAGAAAAAAAAAAACAAGAAAATAAATAAAAATAAGAAAAAATATACAATGAATTTAGATACAAGTTTTTTTGTTGTATTTAATGTGTTGTATAACATAGACACCATGTTTTATAATGTAATGAATGAGGGAAATTTAAAAATGAGTATATTGGACATTGAGAAAATAAAAAGTAATGAAATATTTATAGAGGAAGAAGAAAAGGGAAAGAAGAAAAAAAAAAAGACGAATGATAATAATAATGATAATAAGAATGATAATAATAATGATAATAATAATGATAATGATAATAATAATGATAATGATAATAATAATGATAATAATAATGACAATAATAATAATGATAATTATTATCATAATTATAACAATAATAATAATAACAATAATAATAATAACAATAATAATAACAATAACAATAATAATAACAATAATAACAATAATAACAATAATAACAATAATATTAAAAATTATTATTATTATGGGGATGTTTGTAAAAATGTAAATAATAATCTAGGTAACAACATAAATGATAATCATCATCATCATATGGAAGATGATACGTATGATCTGAATAATATGCTCAATTATAAACATATAAAAAAATACAAACCTCTGATTATATACTTTTTCAGCAATTTGGCAAAAAATATGAAAAAAATGAAGAACAATGATATATATGCAGGTATATTAAAAATGTTGAAGAAAAAAGAAATATTAAGATGGGTTGTAATATTGAGTTATGGAAAAATATTTTTGAAAAAGATATGTAAATTATTTGTAGTATCAACGAATAACGATATATATTTTTTTCTTTATATATTAATTGAGAATATATTTCAATTATATAATGAAAGGAAGAAAATAATATTTATGAATTTATGTAATGTATCAAAAGATAAAGAAGAAGAAGAAGATATCAAAAAAACGTATAATATGGAAAGAATTATATATCAGATATATCAAAATTTTTTTCAATCATATATATTACATTATGGCTTATATTATAATGATATTCTTCATATATATCATAGAAACTTTAAAGAAAATTGTCTTCTAGAATTATTTACATATTTATCACATGACGTAGCTTATACAATTGTATTTAGATATATACAAATTATTATTCAAAAAATTAGAGAGCAATATAATAAAACATTTACCCTTGAAAAAAATAAAAAGAAAAATTTAAATGAGAATAATAAAAAAGAAAAGAAACATTTAAATGATGAAAATAACAAAAGTAAAGGAATTTTACATTTAAAAAATTTTCATATACATAGTAGTTATATGATGTTATTAATTAAATTATTAACAAAAATAATTAAAGTATATCATAATTTACATAATCTTATATATGGTGTAACCATTCTAATTATATCTATATTAAAAACGAAAATAAATCATATGAAATATATACCAATAAATTTACAATTAATTACACTATTAATACGTACTATGGAAGATCAAAAAAAATACATACCGTTATTTTCATATATATCATGTATTATTAATGGATTAAAGTCTTATAAACATATAAGAACTATAACAAAGAATCAAAACATTAGAAATGAAATAGAAAATTTTGATATTAATACATCGTTAGAAATAAATGAATGTCTCTTATGTGACTTTCAAATATCTCATCAAGTATATGATAAAATACATGTGGTATTATATGATTATCTTGGTCTTATGGTATGTCATATCTCCTTCCCAGAATTTTTTGTTGCAATTGAATCATTTTTTAAAAAATATTATGTAGAATGTCAAATACAAACATTCAAAAACAAACTTAAATATTTATTAACACATGCCAAAAATTCCATACAAATTATTTTAAACAAAAGAAAAAATGTTAATATTTACAATATTTATGATCAATTCATGTTTTTTCAAAAAGACAACCTACCACTCTATACACAAAGACAAATTGTTCTAGAAAATTATGAAAATTGTTATCTTAATAAAATTAAAGCAAAATTAAGTGGTCTACAACATATTAAAAATCAAAACAAACAAAATGATAACGATGATGATTATAATCACCATTTGAAAGACGAAAATATAAATCATAATAACAAAAAAATGAAAAATTTCAAAAAAAAAAATCGAAAAAGAAAGGCACAAAAAGAAAATGGAAAAGAAGACAACCAATCTAATCATCACATTATTAAAAAGAACAAAAATAAAAATAAAAATATTAATCATTTAACAGAATTACCTTCTGAAGACAACGTTGAGGATTTCTCCATGTCAAGTGATGAACAATAAGGGAGAAATATATATATATATATATATATATATATATATATATATAATATATATATACACATACATATATATGTCAGATTAGTTTTTTTTTATATTTAATTTTATATTTTTGTATCTTATCATTTTTATATTAAAAAATATAATTTTTTCATTTTTGTTCATATCTTTATATTCATATTCAAATTCTGACAATGCATATTTATCTATACATATTCAATTTCATATTTTTTTACTTTATTTATTAAAACAATAAAATAATTAAAAATTAATATAATTAAATTTATATATATATATATATATATATATATGTATATACGTTATAATTAAATTCTTGCGAATAATTAAAATTCTTTTTTTTTTTTTTTTTTTTTCTTACAAATTATCACCTTGTTATATAATAGGATACAAAATAAAACGTATCCAAACAATCAATATATTGAAAATAAATAATAAAAATATAAAATATAAAAAAGATAAAAAAAAATAAAAGAAATAAAAAACATAAAAGATGTAATTTTTTATAGCATGAATAACACAACAATATATATATATATATATATATATATATATGTGTGTTTGTGTGTGTTCATTTATTTATACATATATGTACATATTCATTTATTTGTTTATATATTTATACACCTATGTTTAGGTCTATAACGACTCCTCTCTTGTCAGAAGAGGACGTTTCAATATTAATATCAATATCACCCTTTTTTATTTTTGATATGTTTTTTCTACTAATTTCCTTCTTATGAATTTTTTCATTATCCATATTATCTGAATCATATGATTGTTTTAAAACTCTTTTATTTCTATTATATATGTTCCTATGATAATCATATTGTTCAGGATATCCTTCATGTGTTAAATAATTTCTAGTATTTGTATTATATTGTGGTAAAGATAATGGAGTGTTATAGTTCATCCTAGTATTAATCATAGGATGAATATGATGACAAGGTCCAACACCTTCCATAGTATTATATCTATACATCATTCTTTGATCACATGGAATAGTTTTTCCACATGTCATCGTATTCGTTCCAGTAATATTAGATTGATCATACATACCATAAGGAATACTGCCTTCATCAAACATTAGATTATTTCTACCATACATATTGTTTTGATGAGTATATAAGTTTGAATGCTGCTTATTAAAAGTGTTTGTGTAATATCCATTTCCATTATTCATGTTATTATTATGATAGATAGATCTAAATCCATTCATAGGCATATATTCATTGTATTTTTGGAATTGACTCATTTTTCTATTATTTTCTTGTGGGTATATATTCTTTTCGATTTTATTAGAATTAACATACAATAAATCAAAAACAGTAGATGTTAAAGAAGGAATGTATTGATGAATTTCTATATTACTTTTATTATTTCTTAGTATATTATGAACTTTGGGGTGATTTCGAGTATTTTTATATCTTCTTAAGTTACTATTATTTATATAATATGATACGTTTTTGTAATGTGGAGACTTTACACGCATGTCCTTTCCTTTATTATTATTATTATTAATATTAATATTATTATTAGAATGAATAAAAAAGTGATCTATGTGCTTACTTTTTGATAAATTGGTACTTGTCTGGTCTTTCTTATAATTATTATGATTCGATATTTTATAATTTGTCTACAAAAATATAAAACAGTAGAATAAAGTAGAATTCATACATACATACATATATATATATATATATATAGATATAGATATAGATATAGATATATATGAATATATTTATTTGTTGTTATTTACTTTATTTTTTATTTTTTATATCCTATTTGTTTTTTACTTTGTTTATATTATAGATATTATTTTTTATGTTGTCATAAATACCTTGTGATGAAACACTATCTAATTCACTGTTCTCATAATTTTTTCTCCCAGCTATTTTTTGATATGACTCACAAAAATACATGGAAATTTTGCCAAAATATTTTTTAAAAGAAAAACAATAAAACAATAAAATAATAATATATTTAATTAATGTACAACAAAATAATATCAAAATATAAATATTTACAAGGAACGTATATATTTTATGAACAGACTTATAAGTTTTAAAACGACATCATCAAAATATTATGTTCTTTATTTTTTAAATAAATGGAAAAAAATATTAATTTTTATATAAACAAAACGACAATAAAATATATTATATAAGAAAAAAGAAAAGAAAGGAAAATAAAAATGAAAATTAAAAATAAAAATTAAAATTAAAAAATTTTATAAATATAAAAATAAAATATACCATGTATTCATATGGTTGTACATATTAAAAGTTCTAAGAGATAAAAAATATACATATCTATTTATGTGTGAATGTGTGTACATTTTATAACATTATGAACTGTTAATAATATATTTAACGTACAAGCCATTTTTTTTACCTGAACAGTCATAATATTAAATAATGGATTTACACATTAAGCTAGGTCTTTTAAAAAAAAAAAAAAAAAAATGAAACTATTACATACGCTTAAATGATCTCTCTCTCTCTCTCTCTCTCTCTCTATATATATATATATATATATATATATATATATATATATATATGTTTTTATATTTTGGCTATTTATATATGAACAGATAAGGAAAAAATATATTCCCACCTAAATGGAACTAAAAATTTATTAAATTTATAATTAAGAATAATTTAGAAAGAGTATAAAAATATAAGAGAAAATTTTATCTCATATTATAATATAAAATATATTTAGACATGAAGTAACAAAGTATAAACATACGTAGGTTATGTATCGATTTAATTATTATTATTAAGAGAACAATATATTATTTAATATATATTTGTATAAACAAAATAAAAAAAAAATATAATAAAATAATAATAATAAGATAAAATAATAAAATAATAAAACAATGAAGGTAGAATAATATCATATTGACATCGATATAGTTATAATATATAGAAGGTTTAATATTATGTATGTGATTAATATATATTATCATATCCACAAAAATAATTTTATATTTCAACATAATATATAAATAAATAAAAATATATATATATATATATATATATATATATATTTTTTTTTTTTTCATAAAATGAAAGTCTTCATTATACAAAAGCGTATTAAACAAAAAAAAAAAAAAAAAAAAAAATTCATTATATTTTGTACAAAAGATACATATTTTTTATTTTCATTTTTATATGGTGTAATTATATGTTCCTTCAATTGTTCCAAAATTGTAGAGATAATAATTTGAAAAAAAATTGTCAAAATAATTTTGAGATATCCATTTTTTTGATTTTGAATGACGTAATGAATAATTATTATATTGTAACATATTCCAATATGAAATATTTTCACATTTGAATTTTTTTGTAAATATATTTTTCTTCACTTTGTTTTGGAAAAAATTTATATCGTAGTATATTGCACTTGAAGGTCTAGGTATATGAAGAAGCATATTTTGTTTTTCCAGCGTGTGTTTATTATTTTTAAAATTATTACAATTTATATTATAAGTATAATTATTATCTATCGTATCATACTCTCTAATATTATTATTATTATTATTGCTTTTTTTTTTTGGGTGAGATAATACACCCCACCTCGAATATACATCATCATATTTTAAAAGCAAATGATCATCTTGATGTATCGATTCTTCATTTAAGGAATATTTCTTAAATTTGTTTATTTTTTGAAATGTATATTTATTAGACATAGATTTTGAAAAATTCTTAAAATCATTAAAATTTATTTCTTTTTTAGGATCAGGAGTTGGACAAAAACAATTTTCATAAGTATACATATCTTTACTTTTATCCTTATACATTTTATTATTATCAATATACCATAAAATTTCTTCTAATAATAAAGGATCTAATATCATATTACATTCTAGAGTAATAAAATTATTCCAGTGTTTTTTAAGAATATCTAAAACATTATTCCATTCATCATGAGTTATTTTTTCATATAAATTATGTATATAATTACCAACATATAATTCATATAATATTTTATTTTTATATCTATCATCATTAGTTATATAATTATTGTATACATCCAATGTAAATATTTCTTCTAAGTTAACTTCTTTTACACTTGTCCCAAATATTGTAAAAGGATTAAAATGCTCTTGCCTTTTTAATAATACCTTTAAATTATATTTATTAGCCCACTGAGGTCTTGGTATTAATTTAATTTTATTTTCATAATTATTATTAGATACAACCGATACATAATTTGTATTATTATCATGAGATTTTCTCCTTCTATTATTTAATTGTTTATCTATTTTTATAATTTCTTTTAATAATTCTTCAGATGTATTGATATCTAATATGTTTGTATTTTTATAATATAATATATTTAAATATTTAAGATAATTTTTTTTAATTGAAGGAATAAATATTTGAAGAACAATTTTGTTCAGAGTAATATTATTATAATCTGTACAATATTTCATTTCCTTTTTTTCGTTTTGTTCATTTATATTTGACTTTTTTATTTTTTTCCATTTACACTTTTTATAACTATCTAATATTGGTTTGATATATGTTTGATAAAAATATGAATATTTTGTTAGATCTTCATCATGTATTAATGATAAAAGTTGAGATTCATTTTTATCATATTTCATAAAAAGACATAAGAAAATATCAAAATTTTTTGTTATATCTTTTTCATCAACATGTACTAATTTTTTATGTTTGTTAATATTTAAAAGATTATTTTGTAAATCTACTTGTTTATATATATCGTAAGAAAAATTATATTTCTTCTTATTTTTTAATGGTAATATACATGGTGTTATAGACAAAGGTTTTATTTTGTTATTTCTCTTTTTATTATTTTTGTTCATTTTATAATCATATATATTTCTTTTATATTTATGAATATCTAGGTTAACATTTTTGAATATTTTATTATTAGACATATATTTTAAGTTTTTGCCTTTGAAATAAAAATTTTTAAAATATTGTGGCATTTTTTTTTTATTTGCATAAATATTTCTTTTTATTTTATTATAATAATAATAATAATAATTACTATTATTATTACGGATATGATTTTTCATTTTTTTTATATTTTTTATATTTTTTATATTTTTTATATTTTTTATTTTTTTATTTTTATTTTTGGATGTAATAAAAGTGGGTGTAATACATTCATGAGTATAATTCCCTTCATTGTTTATTAAATTATCATTCTTATTATGATGGTAAGTATGACTGCAATTGTATGAATCATTTTTTTTCTTTAAATGATTCATTATATATATATTATTATATTTATTTATTTTTTGTTTGATACTTTGTACATATTTTATATTTTTGTAGGTAGGAGTATTGATATGTTCCATATTAACATCCTTGGGACTATAATTATTTACAATTTGTAATGTCGGAGTATTTACATTGTCTTGATATTTACTAGAATTATTTCGAAAAATATTATTCTCTAATTTTTTTATATCTATTCTTTCCTTATAAATACTTGTTTTAATAAAAGCTTTATTTAATAAACTAGTTTTTTTTTTATAATATTCTTTGATTTTTTTTTCGTCCATATGATTGTTTACAAATGTCTTTTTGAAATAAAAATGATTTTCATCATATTGATTTTTAATATAATCCATATCTTTGTTTTCTTTTTTCTGTTTATTTATATATTCGTCACTTTTGGTTTTTTCAATTTTTCCATTTCTACATATAGATGTAAAACTAAAGTATGGAAAACTAAATCGTTTGTATTTATTATTCTCATAATTATATGGATAAAAAATCATTTTGTTTTTTAATGAAGCAAAATTATATTTATTATAAAAATGTGTTAAGTTATTTATCATTAAAGGATGATGTATATATGTGTCATTCGACATAGGAATAATATCCATATCATTATATTTATCTTCATCGTCTTCATAATATAAATTTTGAAACGATTCGATATCTTGAAAACTATCTATTATTGTTTTATTTGAAAAGTTTATTTTATTTTGATCTTGTAATAATATTGTTTCGCTAGATTTTAAAATATCTATATGATTCAAATTATTATATATATTATTTATAATAGGTTCTCCTTTCATTTTATTACTATTATTATTATTATTATTTTTATTTCTATTAGATAGTTCAATACGAGGTGGGTAATTATTAAGATAATGTTCATTATTAATATTATAACTATATCGATATATTTTATTTTCATTTTTTTTATTTTTTTCAACATGTTTATATTGCTCTACACAATTTACAACATCCTTGTAACATTTTGTACATGTATTAATTTGATCATTTGATCCTATATAATTTTTATCAATCCTTATATTTTTATTTATATCATTTTTTTGTATTAGTTTGTTTTTCTTTTTTTGATGATGATTTTTTGTATGATGTGCTAACTCTTTTTTTTGTCTTGTTATTGTTTTTTTTTTTTCATTATCATACCCATACCTTTTTTCCTTCCATTTTTTTACTCTTTCATAATATTTTGTATAGTCGAATATGTATACATTTTTTTTTGTTTTTTCTTTTTTTTGAAGAGATAATATTTTACTCTCTTCATTATTCACATATATTTCTTTATTATTATACAAATGGTGTTTATTCAATTTTTTTTTTATAAATTTTTTTGTTGTATTATTTGTAATAGATTTTACTTCTATATTTTTCTTCCTGAACAATTCTACCTTATCTCCATTTTGTTCAGGTGAATTCTGGCTCTTTTGGCTTTTTTCGCACATTTTTCAAATAAGGTATATTTTAATTTTTTTTTTTTTTTTTATCCCTATTTTTGTTAGTACGTTTGACCAGTATTTGTATAAAATTTGTAGGTTTGTTATAATATAATGAAAAATGTAGTTTAATATTTTGATTATGAAAAGGTTTATTTATTCAAAGGAGTAAAAGAGAAAATATATAAATATGTAAAATACTACGGTATTAATTAAAAATTAGCTATAAAAGGATCATTACAATGGAAAGAATATATTGTACAAATATTGATAGATAAATAAATAAATAAATATAAATATATATATATATATATAATTATATATGCAATATATATGTATTTACACACAATGTGAGATCTATACATGTGTACACAAATCACTCTATATTTTACAATAACATTTAAAAAGTATGATTGCTCCACAAATATATATAAATAAATATATATATGTATATATATATATATATATAATATATGTTTAATATTTTATTTATTTATTTATTATTATTATTTTTTATTTCTCTGTAATTACAACATTTAGCAAAGTATATTTTTATATATATAATATATGTATGAACGCATTATTATGATGAAGGATACAAGAGAATAATTAACCTCCTACTTGTACATTTAAAAAAATATTGGACCTTTAATTAAAGATATATTTGTATATATCATATGCATTAATATATATATATAGAAAATATACATATAGCTATTGAAACGTATATATATCCAAATATATATATAAGTTCTATATATGCGAAAATATATCAACATGTATATATTAATTTTTAATTAAAAAGTTAAAAACAATGTAAAGCACAACAATTCTTTTGATGCACTAACCCAAAAAAATAAGAAAACAAATAAATATTAATATATACATATTATTTAAAAAAATAAAACATATAAATATATAAATATATATATATATATATAATATTATACATCATATTTTTCCTTCAACATCAGCTTTTTATTTATCTATGCTTCAATATTACATTCATTCTTTTGCTCCTCATTATAAATATCAGTATTCATTTTTTCCCATGTTTTCATTTCTTCAGCAAAAAAAGCCAATTCCGACTCTGTGTATATACTTAACTCTTCTAATTCGAAACGTTTTAAAAATAGTTGTCTTTGTTCTTGCAGGTTTTTATAATTTGGTGTATTATAACCATTTACATAATAATAATCTTTACCTTTTATGGTTATTTTAGTATCCAACTGTTTAAGTTTATTTTCTACAAAATCGAAATCTTCTTTTGTTGGATATGTTAGTGTTTCTAAATTATAATCCTTATCACATGAGGCAGAAATGAGGTGATGATTTGCTTTAAGTATAGCTAGCCATTCTGTATCATAACATAAATAAAATTTTTTTTTTTCATCTGTTATATTTTCATCTTGGCTAGTTTGTTCATCTTTATTATCGTTTAAAGATTCTTCATCATTTTTTTTTAAATTTATATGAAGAGAGTTATTATTTTGTTCACATACGTTTGTTGATATATCAACTTGTTTATTTACATTATGATTATTATGTTGATTTTTATCTTCTAGTGATACTTTTTTATTGGAGATATTTTTATCATCATTTTGTTTTTCATCCAATTGCATGTGTTTGTCTAGTTCGTATAATGCCTTTTCATGATCATAAGCTAAATTAATAGAATCATCATTATTATTATTATTACTATCATTATTATTATTATTATTATCATTATTATTATTATTATCATTATTATTATTATTATTATCATCATTGTTATTATTATCATCATTATTATTATCATCATTATTATTATTATTATCATTATGGTTGTGTGTATTTGTTTTAGTATTAGGAATATTTTCCAAAACATGATTATGCTGTGCATCATTCTGAAAGTCCATTTTGCTATTTACTTCTGGTAAGAACGCCTTTGGAACATGATGAAAATTTAAATTTATAGAATCTTTCTTTTTAACAATGTTTAAAATTTGTATAAAATGTTTATATTCTTGAGCCTTATCTAGAGAAAGAAATCTAGTGTATTGTTTTTGATCATTGTGGATATACAAAGCTGAATATTTTACATGTAAATGAGATGCAAACCAGAAATATGGTTTCAACTTATTTAATAATATTTCGGTATGAGGATTACCTAAGGTATTATTATATACGTCAGATTGAAAATGATATTTTCTTCTTAATAGATCATGTACATCTCCATGTTTTTCAATATTATTTGGCCAATCATGTGTTACAACAATATCAACATTATTTTTTAATAATTTTAATTTTTCTATTTCATATTTTCTTATATGATATGCGCTAACCTTTGTAATATCTGTATAAGGATACGATTCATAATATTTTTTAAAAAAACTATATTTTTTATATATACCACTTAAACTACATATTCTGAAATTGTTAATATTATAAACATTAGAGTAACCTAAATAATATATATTAGGAGCAACCCACCCACCATAATACAATTGTTTCAATACATTCATAGCCTCATGATTTCCTCCTACGAATATAGTTAATATCTTAGCCTTCTTTTTTCCTATAAAATAATCTACAAAATCATTTTGTTCTTTTTTATATTTCGCAGGAACATTCAAACACTCATTATCAACACTATATCGTACACTTTGAAAATCACCACAACAAATTAAAAGGTCAACCTTTATTTTATTTTCTTCTTCTATTTTTTCGAGAGTTGAATATATTAAATCTAATTCTCCGTGTGTGCAACCCACAACAGCAATAAACATTTTGTGTAGCAACTAGGGTATTATAATTGTAACCAAATGTATATTGATATATATATATATATATATATATATATATATGTATGTATATATGTATGTATGTATTTATTTATTTATATTTATATATTTAAAATTATATTTCCAAAAACACATATATTATTATATAATCTAATTATATACAAAAATAATAGGAAACCATTTTTTATGAATATTCCTTAAATTTATTTTTCAGTACTCTCTTTTTGAATAAGTTTTAATATTTATAAATTGACCATAAAACAAACAAACAAAAAAAAAAAAAAAATAAAAAAAAAAAAATAAATAAAATAAATGAACAATGGAAAATTTCACAAAACATAAACAATAAAAAAAATATATAAATGTAATATATAAGTTATTTTTATATATAATTATAAAATATTTTACATAGGAATAAATAAATTTTCTTTTTTTTTTTTTTTTTTTTGTTTTTAAAAAATGGAATATTTTATAAAGTTAAATAAGCTTTACAAAAATAATCTTTTTTTTACATATCTATATAAAAATATATCATAATGTTCTTATAATTTAAATAAAAAAAATTGTGAAATAATAAATATATATAGAAATAATTTTAACTTATATAAAAGAAGTGATAAATAATATATATATATATATTCATATATTTATATATTTTCTTAATATTAATGTTTAAGATTTATATGGAAATTAATATATCAATTTTTTGTATATAGGTATTAAATGAGAATCTATACAAATATAATATATAAATAAATATATAAATAAATAAATAATTACATTAATATTATATATATATATATATATTATGTACGTTATAAGAATAAGTAAAAAAAAATAATATATCTTATGATATATAACAAGAATACCATTGTATAATAAATGTAAAATGTTATTTATATATAATTAAGAATATAATATATTTTTATTATTACATTTTAACATTCAATTTTTTTCCTTTTTTTTATATGTTTTTATTAAAACTCACATTCAATTATTATATATAAAAATATATATATATATATTAATATTAATATATTAATTTTTTTTTTTTTTTTTTTTTCAATTGGATCGCTCCTTAATAAACTAGTAATTGAATAAATTATAAAAGAAAAAAAAAAAAAAAATTTATTTAGTGAAAAAAATTATTTAAAATATATATATATATATATATATATATATATATAATCTTATTCAATTATAGTATGTTAAATTGAAAAGGTATGTATAAATATATTTAATATTTATTTATTTAGATTTATATATTCTATTATTAATTATGACAAAAAAAGAAAATTTATACATTGAAATATATAATTATACAACAAATAAAGGAGGTGACATCAAAATTATACTAGTAATAATAATATTGTAGAAAAAAAAGAAAAGAAATAAAAAATTAAAAATAGACAAAAAATATTATGATATATATATATATATATATATATTTATATATATTTATATATATATATTTATATATATATTTATATATATATTTATATATATGTTATAAAACAAATTAATTCGTACAAATATATATATAAAAATATGATTATTATGTGATCCCTTTTTAACAACATTTTACCTTATTCATATTATTATCTTCACTCTGATTATCATATACATCATTTAATTTTATTACACTTCGTGCTTTTGTGAGTTGTATTGCACTTTCACATGTAGCCACACTTCTATTACTAAAGCTTCGATTATTATTTTTTAGTCTGTTATTATATATTTCTTGTAATAAATTTTCAAATATATGTTTTACATTTAATTTAGATACAGCTGAGGCCTCTGCAAAGAATAAATTATTTTCTTTTGCAAAGTTTGCTCCTTGTTCATATGTCACCTGCAAAATATATATATATATATATATATATATATATATATATATATATATATACAAATAAATAAAACTCTACATCTACATATGCATATTCTTTTGTTTGTTCACCTTTCTTTTAGTTTCGTCTTCTTCAGTTAAATCTACTTTGTTTCCAACAAGCATAATGACAATATCCTTATCTGCATTTTGTCTAATTTCTTCTAACCATTTTGATATACTTAAAAATGTTTTTTTCTTTGTTATGTCATATACTAATATAGCCCCTGCGCTTCTCCTATAATGTGCGCTGGTTATACTTCGATAACGTTCTTGGCCGGCAGTATCCCATATCTAGAAAAAACAATCAAAGGAATTAAAACTTATATTTTCATATTAGAATAAAATATATATATATATATATATATATATGTATAATTATATATATATATTTTTTTTTTTTTTTTTTTTTCTTTCGAATTAAAATACCTGAGCTTTCACCGTTCCCCCGACAGCCAATGGAATGGTTCTCGTAGCAAATTCGACACCTTAAGGGAAAAAAAAAAAATATATAAATATATATAATATAAATATATATAATATAAATATATATAATATAAATATATATAATATAAATATATATAATATAAATATATCATTATATGTTGACAATCGATGCAAGTAGAATCCCTTTACGATTAATTTTTTTTATTTTTTATTTTTTATTTTTTATTTTTATTTTTTTTATTTTTATTTTTTTTATTTTTATTTTTTTTATTTTTATTTTTTTTATTTTTATTTTTATTTTTATATTTTTTTTTTTACCGATAGTAGCTTTTGCTACACTAGGAAGAGATCCCCTTATATACCTCGATAACAAATGTGTCTTACCTAATAAATTATATACATATTTTAAAAAAAGAAAAGAAAAAGATGTGCTGTATTATTTTAATCTTATAAAAATATACAATATGACAATAGATATTACATACATATAGGTAACACTTGGGATGATATGAATTATAAATAACTTTCGCTTTGATATACTTTTTTTTTAATTATTATTATTTTTTTTATTTTTACCAACTGTTGCGTCACCTACTAAAATTATTTTATACAGATGATCGTATTCTTCATTAGACATTTTTCTATAAAAACAAAAATAAATAAATCAATAAATAAATAAATAAATAAATAAATAAATACACACATATATAAATATATATATATATATATATATATATATATATATATATATATATATATATATATATATTTTCTTCATTTTGTCTTTATATTTTTTTTTTGGAGTGTTCATTTAATTTCCTTTCTCATAAGGGTTAAGTGTTCATATATACTTAATAAAAAAATACTTTACATATTTTATCTTTTTTTTTTTTTTTTTTTTATCTTTTTTTTACCTCTTCTTAAAAAAATAATAAATGGAAGAATATGTATTATTATTGATCTTAATTAAGAGTAAAAATTAATATCAAAAAAATTAAAAATTCTTAAGAAAAATTTTATTATACTTTTATTCAAAAAAAGAATAAATAAAAAAAATAAATAAAATAATAAAAAAAAATGTTATCAGTTTTTTTTTATTTAAATATATGATAACATAATATTTTAACCTTAAAATACACAAAAAAGAAAAAAAAGAAAATAATATAATAAATATATATTATTTTCATTTATTTATATGTTTAATTATTACCACAAGTTATATGGAGATTTTTCTTTTTAAAAAAAAAAAAAAAAAAAAAAAAAAAAAAAAAAAAAAAAAGACTTTTATGTTTATATATAATCTGATAAATTAGATGAAGCAAAGAACAAATTGTTAGAAAAAAAAAAAAAAATATAAAAATAAAAAATACATAAATTTATATATATATATATATATATATAATTGATAATCATATATAGTACATACATATATCAGAATATCATTTAAACATTGGCATATAAAAATTGTGTATCATAATTTTATTTATAAATATTTCCTTTAGATTAATAATTCACATTTAACAATAAATATAATATATATAT
>LT969562.1:1495328-1575328 GCA_900097035.1 Plasmodium blacklocki (nom. inval.)
CATATTAAAGATAGTACATTGGAAGAGAAGTCACATGATAATACATTAAAAAAGAATGTTGATAAAGTTACTAATATGAATGAAAATAATAATAAAAGTAATATTAATGGTAATAATAATAATGAGAACAGTGGCAAAGGAGGAAATATAAAAAATATGGAAAATGTTATCATAGAAAGTTTCGATCCACAAACAGAAATTGTATTTTCCTCTTTACAAATTATAAGTGCTATACTAGGTGTTGTGGCTCAAAGTGCAAATGATACAGCTAATGCTATCGGTCCATTTGCTGCCGTATTTAATACATATAATAATGGAATTACAGGGAAAATTAAAGTACAGTGGTATATTCTTTTATTTGGGGGGTTATCTATGTCTTTAGGTTTATCAATTATGGGATATAGAGTTATTAAGACTGTTGGTATGAAGTTAATTAAAATCACACCAGCTAGAGGTTTTACCATTGAACTTATTTCCGGTTTGGTTGTTTTATTTTTTAGTATATGTGGTATTCCGTTAAGTTCTACACACTGTGCAGTTTCTAGTGTTATCGGTTTAGGTCTAGTTGAAGCAAAAATGAATTCAGATAATAAAAAATATGCAAGCAAATCTATGGACAAAGATATAATTCAAGTTGACAAGGATAATAGTTTTACCTTCACTGAAAAAATGAAATATCCTTTTTCTTTTCTTAATACATCCTGTGTTAATCTGAGATTATTTAGAACAGTTTTTCTTTCATGGATACTAACTGTAATTTTTTCAGGTAATGAAAAAAAAAGAAAAAAAAAAAAAGAAAAAAAAAAAAGAAAAAAAAAAAAGAAAAATATGTTTACATATATATGTTTTGTGTGTGTGTGTGTTTCCTTTTTTTTAAATTATATATTAATAAGGGACAGTTTTGTTGATATAAATGATAAATGCATGTAATATAACTATACCTGATCCATACATATAAATATTTATATATATATATATATATATTTTTTTTTTTTTTTTTCAGCTACTGTGACCGCAGGTATTTACTCATTCGCTGCATATAGTCCATCTTACCTAATGAAGATGCAAACTGTTTAATTCGTCACATTATTTTTATTTATATGTATATTATATATAAATATATATTTCTTTATACATAATGTATAATTTCATTATTTTTGCTTCTTCATTAAATATTATAATATATATTTATAATATATATATATATATTCAGAAATAATCAGATATATTTTTAATTTTTTCCTTCTTTCTTTTTTTTTTTTTTTTTTTTTTGTTGTTTACCCATTTTTAATTAAAAATGAATTAAAGATTTATTGCTTGAATTTTTTTTATTTATTTATTTTTTTTTTTTTCTTTTATTTTTTTTTATGAAATATTTATTATTATATGATTATGCTGTTTATGCTAATTAAGAAAAAAAAAAAAAGAAAGAAAAGTTTATGTGTACATTATACATAAAATTTATTTAATCATTATATATATATATATATATATATTTATGTATACATATCTATATATATTAATTTGTACTATTTTTTCATATATTATTTATTCTATGCATTATATAATATATGATGTATATAATGTAATAAAATATTTTCATCCTTATATATATACATGAAAGCTGAGAGAGACATCAATTTATAGAACTGTATATATATATATATATATATATACATATACATATTTTTATATGTTCATTCATATTTTATCGTTTCATACATCTTTCTATATCTGTATAACTCATCCCGTTATATATTTGTTTATTCATATAAATCATTAATATTTTCTTCCTTTTATTTATGTATCTATTTATTCATTCGTTATATTTTTTTAATTAGTTATATATATACACATAAATAAAAAACACACCATCCTATTTTTATACATGAGTGACGTGAGAGACATTTATATATATATATAAAAATTTTTTTTTTTTTTTTTTTTTTGCTTTAATATGAAAAGAAAAAATGTTTATATATGTATACATATTTGTATATATATATATATTTTTTTTTTTTTTTTTTTTTTTTTGCTATTTAGAAAAATTCTATTACTATTATATATATAATTAATAGTGATTTAGTATAATTAAATTTTTTTTTTTTTTTTCTTATTTTTTTGAAATAAAAAGGTTATAATATTATATAGAAAATATTTCATAGATATATTAAGTTAATGATATTATTTATATTCATATGTATAGTTCTTGTATTATATGATAAAAATAGTTTAAAGAGAAAATAAAAGAATTATAAAGGAGTTGTCTACATTTATTTATTTATTATTTAAAAAATATATATTTAAAAGGAATAATTAAATATTTTTAATAGATAAAAATAGAATATAGAAAAGTTCTTCTTTTATTTTATTTTACTTTATTCTATTTTATATTTTGAATATACATTTTGTAATTTATCATAAATATATTTTAAAAAAAAATTAACAGATTGAGAATTAATATATATTAAATGATAATAACATAAGGAAATAATACTATTAATAACAAACAGGTCGTTCAAATATATTCCAAAAAGGTATAAGAACAAATAAATATACATACTCAATTAAAGAATTTTTTTATAAAACAAGAGATAATACATATAATTATGTTTATTTGTTTATTTTTATAGATTTTAATTATTAAATATTCTAAATAATAAAATATATATATATATATATATATATTACATACATATATTATATATAATATGTTAACCCTTTAACTGTTATTTCATTTATGTATATATATTATATATATATATATATATATATATATATAATATTACGACATAATATATTACAAAAAAAAAAAAAAGGATAAATATTTAATAATATATATCATAAATATATTGGAACAATATATATATAATATTATATACATATATTATATATATATATATATATATAATATTATATATAATTGTATAAATATATTTATTCAGAATTTTTTTTCTCTCTTTTTTTTTTTTTTATATTATTATTTAAAACAAAAATTATCTTGAAGCCTCTGTGGCGCAATTGGATAGCGCGTTGGACTTCTAATCCAAAGGCTGCGGGTTCGAATCCCGCCAGGGGTATTATAAAATATAAAAAAATATTATATAATTTGTATATCAAAAGTATAAGAAGCATTTTTGTTATTTTAAAAAAAAAAATTATATATATATATATATATATATATATTATTGGCTTATAACAAGAAAAAAAAAAAATGTTATAAATTTTATATTAATTAAACTCTTTTTATTTTTCTCTTATAAATAAAGGAATGTTTAATTTACAATTAATTTTAATATTGAAATGTTTTTGTTTCTCAGGGATTTTATACAATGTTATTCATATATATATATATATATATATATATATATATATATATATATATTATATATATGGAATAATATTTTGTGTGTTTTTTTTTTTTTTTTATTGCTTAAAAAGAACATTGAAAATTTTAAAAGGTGAACATTTTATTATTATAAAATATAGAGTATAATATTAAATATTTATATAATATATATTTTATAACTACAAATCCATATTAAGATGTTATTATATAACGATTTTATTTTAATATATGCTTGGGTGTTTTCGTTAGTATAATGCGTATATGTATAAAAAAAATAATTTTGTATTAAGATCTATCTATATTATTTAGAATATATATTAAATGTTCCTTTATTGAAAAAAAAAAAAAAAAAAAAAAAAAAAAACATATACATATATATATACATATATATATACATATATATATAATATAAAACTTTTTCTTTAAATGCTATTTAAGTTCTTATAAAAAAAAGTCATCACATTTTTATATCAACATAAAAAACAATTTCATTTAATAGTATTATTTCATCTATTTATGGACAATGATTTATTATTATCACACAAAAAATATTAAATGATATAAAAAATATATATATATTGTATTAATCATATAATTATAATAGTATATAATAATAACATTATAAAATTTTTTCTTTTTTTTTTTATAAAAGATAGATAATTTTAAAAATTATTATATATAAACTACAAATATAGCATAATGATATAGTGTTATTATATATATTATAATAAAATAATATATGTATGTACACAATTATTTATAAGTCCAAAAATAATATATTTTACAAAAAAAAGTTAAAAAATAAAAACATTTATATATATATATATATATATATATTATTCATTTTATATATATTTTTTTTTTTATCGTAGCCTTAAAAAGTTCATTCTATTTAAAATATATATATAATAATATAATTTTATAGGAAATATAAAAAATAAAAAAAAAAAATTACATTCCTTCTCGAACGTCATGTGTCATCCTTGCGCAGGGGCCATGCTAATCTTCTCTGTATCGTTCCAATTTTAACAAACGGCATCTCCGAAGAGAGCCAATATTATATGCTTAAATGAAATATATGCATATAGGAAAAAAATTGCATTTTGGTTACTATAATTATATATATATATATATTATATATATAATATATTATGTATATACATATACATTTTTTAATCATAATTTACTCATAATTCTTATTATTATGAAAAGATATATTACAGTCTTAAAATATAATAAGTTTATTATATATATATATATATATATATATATATATTTTTAAATATATGAAAAACTATTTTTCACATAAATATTTATGCAATTAAAAATTTAATAAATATTTAAATTTTTTTATTTTTTTTTTAAATGAATAAATATATTTATAATAAGAAAAAAAAATAAAAAAAAAAACATAGCTATTTATATAATTTTCTTTTATTTACCTGAACAGGCAAGAATTTTTTTTTTTTTTTTTTTATGAATAAAATAAATTATTATTAGTTTGTGTATATATTTCTTTTCTTAGTAAAAAGTGTTATATATTGTACTTTTTTACAATATAGTTCATATATAGAAGAAAAAAAAAAAATATA
This sequence comes from Plasmodium blacklocki (nom. inval.), assembly GCA_900097035.1. Classification (NCBI taxonomy): domain Eukaryota; phylum Apicomplexa; class Aconoidasida; order Haemosporida; family Plasmodiidae; genus Plasmodium; species Plasmodium blacklocki (nom. inval.). The sequence goes on from LT969562.1 coordinate 1,500,270, forward strand.
TTATTGAAAACCTCAAGACTTGTAGAAATCCAAATATCATGAAATTGTTCTATTTATAAAACTTTATATAATTTTTCCTTTTAATATACACATAAAAAGAAAACATGTATATATATATTCATATATTGTTATATAATAACTACCAATTTAATAATTTATATCTATAAATAATTGTAGTACACAGAGCATATGATAGAATAACACAATATTACATATGTTCTCTTCTTTTATTATTTCTCCTTTTTTTTTTTTTTTTTTTTTTATTTATAAAAAATATTTTTAAAATTTATAACGTCTTTTAAAGGTTAATTAAAGAAAAAAAAAAAAAAAAAAAAAAAAAAAAAAAGAAATATATAAATAAAGAAAGAAAGGAATTATATAAAAAAAAAATACAAAAATTAAATAAAAAGATGCAATTATAAATAAATAGCATTAAAAAAAAAAAAAATAATAAAAAAATATACATACGCATTATATGTATAATTACATATGTATATTTATTTTATTTCCTTTTTAATTATTACTTTTTTATTAATTTTTAGCTTACATACACTAGAATGAAAACATAATAATAACATTTGCTTTCTTGAAACGGTTGTCCCTTTGATAATATATATATATATATATATATATATATATGTAAAAAATTATTGTAATAATCTGTGTTATTATATTTACCGTTTTACATTCTATATGTAGATGGTCTTTTTGATGCAAATTTCTTTCTATATTCCTTTTGTAAGGTTGGTAAATGCAATGCTGGAAATCTTAGTCTTCTTTTTAATAATTGTTTAATATGTGGTCTCCTGACTAAACTAGAACTTATTTCAGAGATTCTTATAATATTAATAGATGAGGCTCTTGCTCTGTGCCTACCAGCCATTTCAGAATATAATTGAGCTATAGCTCCTTCTTTGGTTGTATCTCTAAATTCTTTGTACATATTATGAGTACCTGTTCTACTATCATATCTTAATAAAACACCATAGTTCTTTACTCGTAAAGGAAACTTTTCTTTAATTTGTTCACATGCTAATAATTCGCCATTAGATTTTTTAAGTTTATTAATCTTTTTCATAAAGTACCAAAAGCGAGATTTTGCATTAGTATCATTCTTGGCAAATATACACATACGATAAACATTTGGATTCTTATCCTTAGCAGTAGGAACAGCTCTACCAACAATATGATATTGGTGTATCTAAAAAGGAACGAAGGGAAGGAAAATATATATATATATATATATATATATATATATATATAATATATGTTTAAATTTTTTTTTTTTTTTTTTTTTTTGATATATTTAAACTTACATTTGTGTTTAAAGATTTATCTATTTTTTTAACCATTTTTGTTTTTTTTAATATTATATCAAGCTATGACAAATTAAAAAAAAAATAAATAAAATAATATATAAATATATATATATATATTAGTAACAAAAATGTAAGAAATTATATGTTGATAAATGTATTTTTATGAAGAACATATACTAATAAAAATAATTCTTATAAATGTTATAAATATTTATTAATATTAAAAAAAAAAATTAATTTAATTTTATTTTTTCATTTTTTTTTTTTTTCTTACTTTTTAATTAAATGGGGATTTTTTCATATAAATTATATAATAATAAAATACATATATAATATATATATATTAATATTGTTGAAAACACAAATCTGAAAAAAATATATTATTTTAAAATATAAAATAACAAATCATTAATTTTGCATTCTTAAATCAAGAAAAAAGAAAAATAACTTTTTTATTATTTTTTTTTTTTACATATAAAATATTTGAGTATATATATATATATATCTATTTATTGATATAATATAATCCTATTTTTTTTTTTTTATAACAGAAAATAAAAAAAAAGGTATGTAAAATATTTTTCTTCAAATAAAAGTTATATATTTTTTTATACATATAAAAAATTGAAGCTGATTTTTTTTAATTAATATATATAAATATATAATAATATATATATGTATAATATATAATATATGTATATAATATATTTCTTTCCTTTGGTTTATTATTCTAAAAAATTGTTATAAAGAAATTTATATATGAGGAGGGAATATATCATATATTTATTATAATATATAAAATATTTTAACGATATTGAATGAGAATCATAGATTTAAACACATCATAATAATATAATATTTGTTATATATATTATACGTTTTTTTTTTTATAAACAATATTATCTATATTTGTTTTTTTTCTTTTATAATATATATTTTATCTATACATAATAAAAATAACAAATATATTTTAATAATATTTATGTATATATATATATATATATATAAAGCCTATATGCACCTTATAAATAAGAAAATTATATTATATTATTTTTTATATAATAAATAATTAATATATATATTATATTTATATATAAGTTGTATTATAAAAGGGGTGTTATATAGTAGTAGCTTATGGTATATAAAATTAGTTATTACCCCAGGTATTTTTTTGCTTTAAAGTTATATATATATATTATATATATATATTAAATATATAAATAAAAAAAAATGAATATATTATAAAATATTCCTTTTATATATACATACATACATAAATATATACATAGTATAAAACAAAAAAACTTAAAAATTATTAAAATTATATTTATAATATATAATAATATATATATATATATTATATAAATAATATTAATTTTATTTTATATATTTATTTATATATTAATTTACCTACATGTAGGTTTATACATAATATAATAATATTATTATTTATATATATATAATAATAAAAAATTTACAATTTGATAGGGGAAAAAAAAAAAATAACTTATTAAATAAATAAAAAAATATAATATATTTATATATAAGCTTTTGTAGTTTTATTATATGTTTTTAATATATTATAATATATATATATATAATATATATATAATTATATATACATATATAAAATATATTATTATAATATATTATATATATATATATAATATAATATCCATCTTTGACTAAATAAAAAATTCTTTTTTTTTTTTTTTTTTTAATTTGTAACACAAAATGATATTATATAATCCATTTTGAGGACTTTCATTTATATATATATTTTTTTATTTTTAATATTTAAGAAGAAAAAAAAAATATATATTTATTTATTTTATGATACAATTAAGTAGATATTTTTCATTTCTTTTTAATTTTAATATTATATATATATATATATATATATATATATATATATATAGATAGATATTAAATAATTAATTTTATTTTTATTCGTAATTTCATTTTAATATAAAGAAATACCATACGTTATTTTATTATTTTTCATCTTTTATATAACAATATAATTAACTTTATAAAATATGGTAAGAATGAAAACAAATTGGAATGATAAATGAAATATTTAATGAATTCTTATTTAATATATTATAATAATATAAAAAAAGAATATTACATATATATATATTAAGATATATTACTGTTGTTTATATTATTTTACATTTATAAGTATATATAAATATTTTATATTAAATCTAAATATGTATATGTATATATATATATATATATATGATTTTTTTTTTTTTTTTTTTTTTTTTTTTTTTTTTTTTGTAGGGTATCGCACTTAAAAATGTCGGTAGAATAAAAAAACATGGAAGGAAACACTTGGTTTCTAAAAACCCTTATCTAAGATTATTAGTAAAATTATACAATTTCTTAGCTAGAAGAACCAATGCTAATTTCAATAAAATAATAGCTAAAAGACTTATCATGCCCAAACGTTATAGACCCCCTTTGTCCTTATCTAAATTACAATATCACATGGCCAATCACCCAAATGATATAGCCGTAGTAGTTGGATCGATAACAGGTAACATGAAAAAGAAAAAATATATATACATATATATGTACATGAATTATATATTATTTATATTATATAATATATTACATGATGAATAAGCTTCTACGAATCACGACGGTCTTCTGACATTATTAATGGAGATGGTAGAACGTTCTGATCCACACATATATAAATATATAATTTTATTATATCAATGTTATGTAAATATGTATATTTGCTTTTTTTGCAAAAATATATATATGCGTAATTAGTTATGATATATTTATAATATATCTGTATGTATATATATTGTGAATATATTAATTTCTATTTTATTTTTTTTAGATGATAAGAGATTGTTTAGTTTGAAACAACTTAAAGTATGTGCTTTAAGATTTACCGAAACTGCAAGAAAAAGAATTGAAGATGCCGGAGGAGAATGCTTGACATTTGATCAATTAGCTTTGAAATACCCAACAGGAAAAAAATGTGTACTTTTAAGAGGACCAACTAAAGCAAGAACTGCTGAGAAGCACTTTGGGAAAGCTCCAGGTAAACCTAAATCTAAAGCAAGACCTTATGTACGTTCAAAGGGAAGAAAATTTGAAAAAGCAAGAGGAAGAAGAAAGTCAAGAGCATATAAGAAATAATCTAATATCTCTTATATTCATATACATATAAAATATATATATAAATAAATGTTTTCATTTTTCTGTGATGTATAAAAAAAAAAAAAAAAAAAAATATATATATATATATAAATATATATATATATGTATATATATGTATACCGTAGGTTGTATATATATTTATATGCATATAATTAGTTCAATTCTTTTTTTTTTTTTTTTTTTTTTTTTTTTTTTTACATATATATAATATATATTTACGAAAAGTTGAGCATCATATGTGTATATATGTTATGTATACATATATATATATATATATATATATATATATATATGCATATATAAAAACTTATTAAGCTTTTAAAGTTAATATTTTTATAATTAATAAAATAAAAATTAATGATAATTTCTTGCACGAAGATGTGAAATATTATTTTTGAATATCCATCAATATTTTTTGAGGATAAACAAAAAAAAGAAAAAATATATATATATATATATAACAAATTACACTTTAAATATATTCCAAAAGAAAAAAAGTTTTCTAGAAAAATTATTTTTTTTTTTTTCTTTTTCAAATGTTCATAAGCATTAAAGTAATGTTTAAAAAGAATTAACTTTTAGACAATTTATAATAAAGATAAAATATATATGCAAAACAGTCAATTGGTAAATCGTGTTATACTGTAGTATTTTCATAATTTTGTTTTTTTATTAAAATAAGAATAATATATATATAGAGAGAAATATTAATAATAGATGAATTTATAAATTTTAAAATATGTGTTATTTAATTTTTGTTTAATTTCTTCCTTATACCTTTTTCATATATAAAAACGACAATTATTTTAAACACCCATATTGTATATATGTAAAATATATAGAACATATATATGTTATTATGGTTATATTTTTTTATTATTTTGTTATTTCATTTTATTATTATTTTTTTTTTTTTTGGTTATCCATTAAATGGTGATTTGAACAGCCAAAAAAAAAATAAATAAATAAAATAAAATAAAATAATATATATATATATATATATATATTTATATTATGCATTGTACAAAAAAAAAAAATTCATTTTTTCCGTGTGTAATTTTTTAGTGTGCAATTTTTATTTTTTAGTTGTACTATCATCTATAACACAATTTATTCATTCATATATCATTTAGAAGAATATTAAAAAATAAAAGCAATATAAAATATACAAAAAAAAAAAAAAAAAAAAAAAAAAAAAAAAAAAGGAACAGGCAATTAACATTTCAAAATAGACAGCCAAATATTTTATGGCTACCTATACCATTCCATATTTTTAAAATATATCTCTTTATTTTTGTTTTTCTATTGTTAAGAAATATATAATAAAAATATAATATATATAAGTATGTTTGTTTTATAATAATTATTCGTCATAATAAATAATCAACTCTTTAATCGTCATATTTATATATGTTTCTAAAATATTCAGTTTTACAATTAGTTTCCCCGTTATAACAATTTTTTCCTCTTAATATTTTAAAATTTACCTGACTTGTTCATAATTTATTTTTTTAATTTTTAATCAATAGACAGGGAAAAAAAAAATAATAATATATAAATAAATAAATAAATATATATATATATATATATAGTAAAAATAATTAAATAAATATAATAATTAAAACATATAGAACATATTAACACATTTATATAATTACATTAACAAATTGTTGCAACAGAATAATTTATTTTTTTTTAAAATGACCAACTCAATCTACGATAAATCTAATAGTTCCAAAAGTGATTTTTCTATCAAGTCGGACGACAAGAAATTGTCCAAGGATACCATTGTCGTTACAGAGAAAACTGTTAATGGCATAATTACAGAAAATGTGCCATCTGTTGAAGAAAAGGCAATAAATGAAGTACTTTATAATGTTAGTTATAATGATTCATGTAAGTATAACTTTCCAAATAATAATATACCCGAATCATTTATGGATTCAAGAGATACAAAAAATTATGAAAACATTATATTAAAAAAAGTATTATCTCAAAATGAATATTTATATAGCAACCCAAATAATAATAACAATAATCTTAACAATAATAATAATAATATGGATAACATAAATAATATTAATCCTCATCATAATAATAATTATTTTAATATGTATACATTGGATAATAAAATGTTCATGAAAAAAAGTAAAAACAATATGAATGATCCTAATAGTAATATTACATATAATATGATTAATAATGATTGTATATGGAATATGAAAGAGTATTCATCTAATTTGGAAAACTATGATTATGTAGATATCCCCAATTTTCCATACGAAAAGAATAATCCATTATATTGTGCAAACAATATTGTATCTCCTTTATATGGAAGAAATTATAAAATACAGGAAAATGGTGATTCAATAAATGGATATAATACAAATGAATATTTAAAACATGATACTCATTTAGGTAGAATTAAATCATATAATACTTTGGCTGCCTGTCAATTACAATCTTTATGTCGTCCATCTTATACTACTACTACTACTAATAGTACTAATAACAATAATAATAATAACAATAATAATAATAATAATAATATACAATTTGATCCTTTTGAATATAAAACACTAAATATGCCATATATACTTAATGATCAAAATAAAGAATATATATATCCATATTTAAATAAAGGAATGAATGAATTAACTAATAATTATAATAAGATGAGTATGAATAAATTTATATCACCAAATTATGAGTACCTTATTGCAAATCCCAGATCTTCATATTATATGCTTAATTATATAAATGAAAAGAAATTAGATATATTTAAAAAAATTACATTATCCATAGGAACATATTTAGATGATATGATAAATATAATGATTGCTATGTTAGAAACATCATATAAATCTATCCAAATTAAAAGAAATAAAAATAAAGTTAACTTGTATGATTTATATCCTTTTTATAATCCTGACCAAAGCTATACAAGAAATGAAAGACCTACATTAAAAACGGGTATTACATTTCTTGACAAAATTAATTCAACATTAGATGCTACAATGTTAGAAAAACATAAAAATCTTCCTAAATTTTTAGGTAGGATTCCAATACCTAAAACTCAGAAAACGGGAAGTATAGTTATGGATGGAATAAATAATATGTTAGATCGATTACTTGATGAACCTATATCTTACCACGAGTATGATTATTTTAGTGATAAATTCAAAGAGTCAGGTAAAATAAAACAAGCAATATGAACACATTATAAAAGGAAATACAAACATATATATATATATATATATATATATATAATGTATGTACGTATGATAATTTTTTTTTTTTTTTTTTTTTTTTACAAAATATTAACAAGTAATACATTAAATGATAAAAACTATATGTCATAATATATTTCCATGTTTTATTTAATTTTCGGAAAAAAAAAAAAAAAAAAAATATACATAATAAATATTTTTTTTTTACACATTTCTATATATATATAGAATCGTATGTATTATATTTACCTTATACTGTATACATATCGACTATTGCTGTTTAATAAATAATTTACCTTTTTGTTTGTTATTTATAATATAATAAATATACATAAATAATATACACATATATTTCATTTTTTTTTTTTTTTATTACACCTTTGTATATTAAAAGGAATTAATGAACGTTTATTGGTATGTATATACTTATATTTTAAAACTGAATTATATTATAAAAATTTTGGTTAATACATTTTAAATTTAAAAATATAATAGAATAAATAAAAAATATAATACATATATAAATAAATAAATATAAATATATATATATATATATATTAAATAACACCATTAACATGATTCAAAAAAAGAAAAAAAAAAAAAAAAAAACATATAACAACAATATTTTGAGAAAATCTAATAGTATTCTTTTTTTTTTTTTTTTTTTTTTTTTCTTACATAAGATAATCATGTATAAATTAGGGCATTTTTCCTAAAATATAAATCCTAACACATATATATATATATTTATATATTTATTTACACGTTATGGGTGTGCCGAATGTGAATTTAAAATTAAAATTTTTTGTGAAACCTATTTCTTTCTTTATTTGTTTATATATATGATGATTTACAATGACATTTTAACTTTATGTGCAAATAAATTAAGAGGAATAATTGATTCAAAGATATTTATTTGGTTTTTACTATTTTTTAGGTTATTTAATTGTTTATTTGTTGTAACATCTTTTTATGCTGATGAATATTTTCAATCTGTAGAAATTGCTCATTTTTGGGCTTATAGATATGGACATATGCCATGGGAATGGGAACCTTGTGTAACATTAAGATCAGTGATAACTCCTTTTATTTATTATGTATTATTTTTATTTTTAAAAATAACCAACATAGATCATCCTCTTTGTGTATTATATATTCCTAAAATATGTCATGGTATATGTGCTGCTTTATGTGATTTAGGTATTTATAAGTTATTGATATGTTGGTATGTTGAATTGTATAATGATGTATGGATATATGAAGATAATATAAAACCTAATGAAAAAAAGATTTATACAAATGTTAAAGAAAAGGATGATATATTTGGATATAATAACAACAACAATAATAATAATAACAATAATAATAATAATAATAATAATAATAATAATAATAATAATAATAATAATAATAATAATAACAATAATAATAATAATAACAATAATTATTATTATAATATATTGTCCAACACAAATGATATAATTTGTACAATTTTATGTTGTCATTTTTTTTGTTGGTTTTATTTTTATTCCATATGTAGGACATCCTCTCATTCCTTTGAATGCTTATTTAATATATGGGGTGTATATTTTTTATCACAAAATTATTATCCCTTGAAAAATCAACCAAACAAAATAGAAAAGATAGACTTATTATTACAGAACCATGTAATGATAAAAAAAGGAAAGAAAAATTTAAATGAATGGACAAAATTAAAAGAAAGAAGAAACGATCATCATTTTTATACATACGAAAATAATTTTATATATGAAAAAGGAACACAAAATTGTAAACAATATGACCAAAATGTGTATGACCAAAATGTGTATGACCAAAATGTGTATGACCAAAATGTGTATGACCAAAATGTGCATGACCAAAATGTGTATGACCAAAATGTGCATGACCAAAATATGTATGACCAAAATGTGCATGACCAAAATGTGCATGACCAAAATATGTATGATCACATAATTCAGAATAGGAACAATATGTATACGACACATTTTGATTTCTCCAAATTTAACAAAATACAAGAGGTTAAAAATTTATTATTTAGTTTATTCTTTAGCTCCCTGTCTGTTATATTTCGTCCAAATGCTTTAGTATTTTGGTTATCTCTATATATACTATATTTTATAAAGAATATATTTGATAAACAAAATAAAATAAATTATAAAGAAATATTCATCATAGGAGTTACTTACACATTTTTTTTCTTAACTATTATTATTATAATTGACTCCTATTATTTTGGGCACATTACATTTCCCTTTTTGAATTTTTTTGTTTATAATTTTTTAAGTGGAAACAATAAATATTTTGGAGGGCATTCTTTTTTTTTTTATTTTTTATGTGTTATACCGTCTATATATATAACCTTAACACCTTGTTTGTTTTATGGCTATTACATTATATACAATAATATAATGAATAAAATGAAGTATAAGACAATTAATATATATATGTATATATTGAAACGAATTGATTGGATAGTATATTTTGTTACACATTTAGAAATAATAGCTTTATCATTTAGTAAGCATAAGGAACATAAAATTGTTATAGGATATATACCGTTTCTTACAATTTTTGTTGGATATGCATTATATATAATAAAATTATATTATAAAAAATATAATAGGAAAAATATAAAGAATATAGGTAGTAATAATAATAATGATAATAATAATGCAAACCAATATGTTAATGTAATTATAAAGAGAAGAAATAAATGTATTTTTTTTATTTCATCTGCTCTTTTTACAAATATAAGTTTTCTACTTCAATTTTTATGTATTCTTTTTTTCTGCCTTATACATAACAGGTCTCCAGAACAAGTATCCTCTTATTTTAGAGATTTAGAATCTAAAGATGATCAAAGTATTTATATATTTATAACAGATTGTTATGATATACCTTTATATTCGCATATACATAGAAAATTTAATATAGGGTTTTTAGATTGTTCTCCTTATAACACAAGTAATGATGAATCTACCAAAAATTGGAGAAAACGTATATATGAAGATAAATTTAAAGAACAATTTTTTAATATTTTTCAAGAAAAGAAAAATAATAATAATCATATAAATAGTACATCTGTAGATACAATTACACCATATATAATACCAGATAAATCATTTTATTGGTTTGGTCATCATCATTTTAATAAAAAAGAAAAATTTCAATATATTTATCAAAACATAAATTTTTCATGCTTAAATTATAGATTTCATATACCTTTACGCGGACAATTACCTACTTATATAGTTACAACAACTATTGAACTTACACATTTACAATTATTTCTGAGTACATATAATTATAAACTTGAAACAAAGCCTTTTTTTTCTTATTTTATGATAAGTGAAGCAAAGAGTATAGTTCCAGTATATCATTACATATTCAGGAGGATTCCTTCCTAAGTATATACATGGACATAAATATATATATATATATATATATATTTTTTTATTTATTTATTTATTTATTTTATTTTATTTTATTTTATTTTATTTTTTTTTTTTTTTTGTTCATAAATTTTAATTTTTCGTCAATATTTAAATATTGAATTATGCACATTTGTCATATACACATACTGTATATCATATCAGAATAAATAAATCTGCGAGCATAGATTTTTTTTTTTTTTTTTTTTTTTTTTTTTCTTACAAATAAAATGCAACACATTGGTAATATTTAATTGAACATTATCACATTTTTAGTGAGAATTAAAAATATCTATGTTTATATATATGATTTATTTTGTAACTATTATAATAACATATTATATATACCCTATAGCATATACATTTTGACGTCTTTTTTTTCTTTTTTTGAAAACTTGAGGAAAATAAAAATTACAAATATATAATTGCAAGTATCATTCTTCAAATTTTTAATCAATTATGAATACATAAGGCATATAAATATAAATAAATAAATAAATATATATATATATATATATATATATATATATATATATATATATTTTTTTTTCTCTTTTATTTTTATTTTTTTTTTTTTTTGTTGATGTCAATTAATATAAAAATATAATGGATATGTACTCATTGTATCATTCCAATATCGAGAATCAACTTGCAAAAGAATTAGGTTATATAACAAAAACACGGTTCGACAATATAAAAATGATTAACATATTTATGTTTATGTTTATATATACCTAACGTCTTGCAGTAAATAAAATATATACGTCTTAATATTTTTTTTGTTTCATATATTATAGTGAAGTTAACCAAATTAATGACGACGATAAGAATTATTATAAAGAATGTAATTACAAACTCTTCTTTTTTATTATCCAACTACAACAAAAAATTAAAGACTTGGAAAAGGAAAACGAAAGTTAGAGATAAAAGATACTATGATTATTTTAGAAAATGAATAAATAAAATATATATATATATATATATATATATATATATATGAATGTATTTCCTTTTGTTTTTCCTTTGTAGAGTTAAAATACTTGTTGAAGAAATATAATAGGGAATCCATTCATAATGACAACAAGACAATAAAAAGAGCCTTGTTGGTAGTAAGCTTTGTAATATTTATTATAATTTTTCTATTATTCTGATATATTAAAAGAACAAGAAAATAAAAAATAACATAATGTAATATAATATTATATAATTTTTTTTTTATTTTTTTTCTGTTTAATATTCCAAATTAAATATAAATAATATTAACATTTAAAATAAAGAAAATGTGATCATATTTTTCAAATAATTTTTTACCTTTTAAAGATAAACAACAAAAAGAAAAAAGAAAAAATAAAAAAAAAGAAGGGGAATTAAATATATATATATATATATATATAATGGTTGGTATAAACTTAGAAAAGGATAAAATAATGTTGTATTAACATATAAGCTCAAAATTAAACATTTAAAAAAAATGAAACTTGTTCATATATATCATTTAATATTAAAATTGTAATGTAAACTAAATGTTAATATATATATATATATATATATATATATATGTATGTATGTATTTTTTTATGAATTATGTTTAATATTAAAAAGATCATATAACAAAATTATTATTATTATTATATAGACAAAAAACACATTTTATATAAATACAATAAGAATTCTTTTATGAATTTATATATAATGGTTCTTTTTCAATTTTCATTGAATTCGTCTTATCCTTATTTATTATATAACTGTCATATATAAAATTATCCATATTATTATTTAATTGGGTATTTATATTTTCTTGTGACATGTTGATATTTTTTTTAATTTCTTCATCGACACAAACACTTCCACCTTCATTACTTAATGGTACAGAAACAAATTCGACGTTCTGTTCCTCCTCTCTCCCCAGTTTCTTATCACAACAAGTAGAAAGCAAGCCCTTATTCATTTTTTCTCTTCTTGAATAATGATGTATATATTCTTCAGGTATAGGTAAGGAACCTTCAGGTGAATTCAAATCAAAATAATTATAATCAGGTATTTCTGTATTATTCTTTTTTATCATAACAGGAGAAATTTGTTTAATTCTTTGTACAGGATAAGGTACTATTAAAGGTGGAGGACATTCTAAGTTTACATCAAATTTTGGAATTAATTTTTGTACATATACAATTTTTTCTATTGGTTTCCATACATATTTAACTTCATCTACATATTTTGGTACTTCAATAATTTTAGGAACTCTTTTCTCAACCGTATCTACAATAACTTCTCTTTCAACAAACTTGTCTATATATTTAATTTCTGGTACTTCTACTTCTACAATTTTTTGTTCTCCTATATATTTGACGACAGGTCTTGGTACCTCATGTATATCCCACTTAGGAACAAACTTATGAGTATATCCCGTAATTATTGGAATAATTATTTCTTTATCTACATATTTAACATTCGGTATATTCACATTAGATTTCTTGATTTCTATATTTAATGTTGGAACATCATGTTTTATATTTTGATTATATACTTTAGGGATAACTACGTCTGTTACTTCTACCTGGGGAATTAATATTATTTTATCTCTTCTTAATATTCCTTGCACAACCGATACAGGAATTATAGGTTGTGAACATAATAATTTTAATTTCCCATCATTTGTCCATGACCATAATTTTTTTTTATCTTCATTATTGTCATTATTATTATTATTATCAATATTAGTTCTTATAGGGAAACCATTTTCATCATATTCCATATCCACATTTGATAAATAGTCTTCTTCATTATAGGGGAAATGATAAGGACTCACTTGTCCTGGTATTCCATATTCTTGTACTTTAGGAGATAAATATTGTCTTGCTTTACCTAAATTATATAAATCAGGATTATATTTCACATGATCACTCTCTATATTATTTTCACTCATTACTTTTGAATAGTCATCATCCACATATTGACTATCACTCGATGTCTTATTTACTTCTTCATAAGCACTATGACTTTCGCTCATATGCATACTGTTACTTGGATGTGCAGATTCATCATAGTTAATTTCTGATTTTTCGTTCATTTTTTTTTCTTTTTTTTTTGCTTTTTAAGGTATTAATTTTTAGTATATATGTACAAGTGTTTATTCTTAACGAAAATCTTGTGTTTTTTTTTTCGCAACAAAGGAATGAAGAAAGAGCATATAAATGTATATGTTATATATATATATATATATGACTTATATTAAATATAAATAAACAAACAAAAAAATAGGACAACTGTTAAATTATAGTTATATAATTTCCTTCTTATATATATATATATATATATATATATATATATATATATTTGATAAGTACACAAAAGAAAAAGAAAAAAAAAAAAAAAAAAAAAAAAACACAAAGGGTTAGAATTAGGCCTAACCAAATGGGAACATACACAAATGTTACAACAATGTTAACGTTTTTTTTAAATGAAAAAGATATTTTTATTATATTTATTTATATTTTTACATATATATGTAAATTCCTATGTATTAATGTTGAAACGTTTAAGAAAAAATGAAAAAAGATACACACATATATATATATATATATCTTTATTATATATTTCTTTTTATTTTTTCCTTGTCACGTTTTTTTTATGAAGTTAAACCATGGTTTTCTTTAAATGTGTGCACGCATAAAAATCTATTTAAGAAATGTAAAATTAAAAAAAAAAATTAAGGAAAATTATTGCATGTTCAGGAAATTAGCAACGTTTTTGTAGAATTTCCTGAACAAGCAAGGGAAAAAATTTTAAATATTAACAAAATATTTAAGCTACAGAAAATAATATATTTGTATATACATAATTACATATTAAAATAAAAATTGTATAGACAAATTAAACACATAGAGATCCATTAGAGGAATAAATAAAAAATATATATATATATATTTTTAATTTTATGTGAAACATTTTCTATATTTCCTTTTTAAAATTAATTAAAATAACATTTATCAAATTGGTTTGGTTATATTCCTTGAAGAAAAAAAAGAAATTATGATTTATGTTTATTCTTATTAATACAAGCATAATAATTACAGCAGGTAGAATTATATAAAACTAAAAGAGAATCTTTTTTTTTTTTTTTTTTTTTTTTTTTTTTTTTCTTCTTTATTTTTAAGGCATATTTTTACACTTTATTTTATTTTCCCAAACTGTTATGGAATTATAAAGAAAATACTGGTTATATATTTATAATGCTTCTTCAGTGCAGGAGGCGAGTAAATATATGTAATATCTATATATATATATATATATATTTTTAATTTAATCAACATATATTTTTTTCTTTATTTTATTCAATTTTTTTTAATTTTTTTAAATGCATTTAAATAGTTGTAAGTTATTCCCAAAAAAAAAAAAAGAAAAAGAAAGAAAAATAAAATAATAATAATAATAAATTGAACATGTATAATATATATATCAAATAATAAATTAAAAATTTTAAAATATGACATCATCATCCTTTTGGGTACAGGCGTAATTATCTTGTCTCTTTGAAGCATTATAATCTAGTTAAAAAATAAATAAATAAATAAATAAATAAAAATATTTATTATATTAAACTGTTATATATTTATATATACATATAAATGTACATATATATTATTTTCTTACCACCATCTGCTTCAGTGTCAATATTTGAATCCTTTAATTTGTCCGATTTCTTTTCCTTTATTTTTTTTAGCCTAAAAGGTGAATGTGACAAATAATTACAATGAGGTTTAAATTTCAAAAAAGAAAAAAAAAAAACAATACATACATATATAAGCACATATATATATATATATATATATATATATTAATATTACACGTTTGTATAATAATATCATTGTTATATTTACCTGTAGAATTCTTCTCTTTCTATTTCGTCTAATTCTTTTATAATATAATTTATACCTCCATCTAACCTTGGGAGCACAATCTATATTAATAAAAAATAATAATAAGAAGAAAAATATCATATGAAATATTTATATTAATGTAATTAACTATAAATAACTATGAAAATTATTGTTCACATGTTTATTTTATTTTATTTTATTTTTTGTTGGCTTTACATTATTTAGTGCGTTAACTCTCCTATTAGTCATTTTTATTTCTTCATCAAGTGAAAAGAAAGCTACCTATAATAAAATAAAAAAAATAAAAAGAAATAATAATATATATTATATTATTATATATATTTTTTTTATCCGTGTGAATTACCTGCATAGATGCCAATTTGACTAACATATTTAAACACTGTAAATAATTTTCCCTGGTATTATTAATAACTTGTCCTCCTGCTGCAACACCTAAATTTCCTAACACATCAACAGTTGGATCAATATTCACTTGAAATATGGGTAATTTAACACCTGCCACATTATTTGTAGATAAGGATAAAGTTACAACAGGTCTTTTTATAGCTTCAATAATTTGTCCTTTAAAATCTCCAGCTGCCCAAACTGATTTAGCTAGAGAGAAGGATGCGTTCCTCATTTCCTCACCTACTTTTGTTTTTGTCTAACATTAAAAATAAGTAAATATAAATAAATATAAATATATATTAAATATATTCACACACAATAAAAAAAAAAAAAAAAAAAAAAAAACAATTTATATTTATACACATATAAAAATCTCTTGTCATACCTTTACTATATCTTTTAACACATCTCTAAAATGAATAAACAAAGCGTCACTTTTTTTTTTCAAGAGAGAATATCCCTGGAAAGCGCTTTTTTTTTTCTGCTTCATAAGTTGTAGCGTTCTACAAAAATAAAATATCTCATCACATATATATATAAATATAAATATATATATATATATATGTAACATATATGATATACATAGAAACATATTCAATGCATATCTATAAGAGTCTATTATTTTCAATTTACATTCTGGAAGGTACTGGTGTAGATTCGTCTAAGGCCCCCATTATTTAAAAAAAAGAAAATAAATTCAAATAAAATAATTTATGAATTAAACTAAAAATATCATGGATATATTTTAATTTTCCACAATATTCATAGAAAATAAAAATAAAATAAAATACGATGAAATTAAAAAAATAAATGTTGAAAAATTATAGATATAATCACAAAATTGTAAAATATTATATATCCATATGTGTATGTTTCCATTTATATATATGTTTATTAACAATAATCTTTAAATAAAATGACATTAAAAAAAAAAAAGAAAAAAAAAAAAAAAAAAAGGACGTATTTCGCAGCAGCATTTATTAATGATGACTCTTACATATTAATGTTATTAAATACAAACATATAAATATATATGAGATGAAAAAATTAATTTTACATGTTACAAAAAAAAAAAAAAAAAAAAAAAAAAATATATATATATATATATAATAATATAATATAACTTAATATAAATAAAATACAAACGGTTTTGATGAAATATGTTTATCTATCAAACATATATGATTTTAAGTGTATATTTTTATTAAATACGAAAAAATTGAATTATTTTTTTTTTTCCATCACAAAAAAAATATATACATATATTATATATATATATATATATATATATATATATATATATAGCGAATTTTATGTTATATATTTATTGAATGTGTAAAATGTATAAGGCTTTATTCCCACACATCAAAATGATAAGAAGAAAAACCAGTGTTTAAATAAAAAAAAAAAAAATGTATACAATTAAATATATATAATAAAAGTGTTTCTTTTTAAATGACTTCTAATGATATTATGCAATATATTAATATATATATATATATATATATATATATATTTATATATTTATAATATGAAAATAAAATGAATTATGTGACATATTTTCAATTTAAAAAAAAATATATATATGTATATGTGTATATGAATGTAAATATTTATACATACATATTATATATATATATATATATAATAATTTTTATCTTTTCATTTATTCCATATTTAAATTGTTAAAAGTTTATAATGTATAATTTATAAAATTTTATCGTGATTTGTTTATTTTATTTTATTTTATTTTTTTTTTTTTTTTCTTTCATTCTTTCTTTTTGTTTTTATCTTAATTGTAAATATATAAAAATAAAATAAAATTATAGTATTTTATTCTTCATCAATTATTTTGCAAACTCTTATGTTAGGGAATTATATATAAAAATATATATATATTTTTATTACTTTTTTGAAATGAAAAAAACGAAAATATAAATAAGAAGGAATATTAAAAAAAATATATATATGCAATATACTTTTATATTTATATATATAATATGTATTTTTTGGAATACCAACCAACATGGGCAAAAAAAAAAAAAAAAAAAAATTTTTAAATAAGATTAAAAATATATATATATATATATATATATATAGTAATATTTACATACATTAAAAAATATAATATATATATATATATATATATATATATATATATATGTTATACTTACGAGATTTATATAAATTATATTTTGTAATATATTTTTAAACTTAAGATGATAGAACAACGTTGTAATTTTTAAAAAGAAATTAAAAAAAATATATATTTTTTTTTATGTAAATAAAATATTCACGTTATATAGGCTTTTACTATGTATATATAATAATGTATACATATGTATTTATTTTATCTTCTGATGATTTTACATAATTGTTTTTGATAAAAGAAAAGAAAAATTGATACTATACAAAAGTTAATATATAAATATGTGTTATATATTCTTCAATAGTTAAAAAGATAGTAAAAAAAAAAAAAAAAATTTTATTTAATTGTTCTATAATGGGAAAAGGTTGATATAATATTTCCTTCTCATTTGTAGTAATAAATAAATTAAATAAATAAATAAATAAATATATATATATATATATATATATATATATATATATATGTATATATTTTATAAGTGTTTATCTTTTAAATATACCATTATACCTTAGCAAATTGTAGACTTATGTATATATATTTTACTTTTTAAAATATTTAATTTATTATGTTTATTTAAGAAAATGTCTAATAGGTTTGCACGTTTGTATAAAATAATTATATATATGTATATATACAATATATAAATTTATAATATATATATTTTTTTAATATAATTAAAAAAAAAAAAAGGATGATAGAATAGTTCATTTTTCGTTTCGTATAATATAAAAATATATCTTGATATATATATATATATATATATATATATACAAAATAAATATACATTTTAGGTAGAAAAAAAAAAAAAAAAAAAAAAAATTAAATAAAAAGTAAAAAATATAAAATAGAAAATAGAAAAATATATGTGTTTATATACATTTATCCTTTCTTGGTCTGGAACATAATAAAAGGAGAATACACAAGTATATATCTATATATATATATACATATATACTTGTGCATTTATTTATGTGTGCACAATTGTAATATACACATATATTCCACTTTGTAGGTTATTTAATATATGTTTTAAATTTTTTTAATTGGTTGTTTTTATTTTATTATTTTTTGGCCTTATTTTTTTTATCTGGTTTGTTTTGCTTTGTTTGTTCAGCATTTTTTTTTTTTGTTTGTTCAGTATTTTTTTTTTCCGTTTTATCATTTTTAAGAGTGGTTGATTTGTTTTGTTTTTTTTGTGTTTTATTTTTTTGCTCTTTTTTTATATTTAGTTTAGAATTAGATGGTGTTTTATTAGTTTTTGATAAGCTTTTTTTAACTTTTTTTTTTTTTCCAGTTTCTACATCATGTTGTTCATTTAATTGTAATTTATATTTATTAAGGAGTTGTTTATATTCTTTGAGTTGTTGTTTTTTTTGTAATCTACGTTTTTCTTTAGCTTGTAAGAGATTTCTTTTTCTTAATAATCTCTTCTCAGATACAAGTCTTTGAATTTTCGGTTTAATAAATTTGGTTTTACCATTTTTAGTAATAGCTCTACCTATAACATATTTTCTTACATCATCAGTTTTATCCAAATTAAATAATTTTCTTATTTTACTAGCTCTTTTAGGTCCTAGTTTTTTACCGACGGCTTTATCTGTTAAACCTGGTATTTCATTTGTACCTTTTTTAATTAATGTTAAATTTAATGCTGATAAATCTTGACCAACAATACAGCCTCTTACTGATTTTCTTTTCCTTTCACCCTTTTTCCTGGGTCTATAACATTTCATACCTTTCTTAAATAATAAACGAACACGATTATTAGTTAGCACACCTTGAATCATAGGAAAACCTTGTTTATCATTACCTCCAGTGATCCTAAACACATAACCCATAAATTCTTCGCCGATGGAATCTCCAGGTACAGCATTGCCTATCCTTTTTTCCATAAAAGGTAATAACTTCTTCTCATCATCGACCTCTATGCTTTTTTGTACATTGTTAAGGGGGTTGGAAATGTTCAGCTTCATTTTGTACTAATATGTTAACATAAATATAATATATATGTATAATATAAATAAATATATATATATATATAATATTATCTACAAAAGAAAAAAAAAAAAAAAAAAAAAAAAAAACATATGGTGAAATTATTTTAGCACTTAATGATATGTAATTGATGATAAGGTTAATAAATATATATATTATTATTATTACATAAAATAAATAAATAAATATATATATATATATATATGTATTTATTATTTATTTATTTTATTATTATTTTTTCTTACAGTAAGGTATACGTATTAAAAGCTCGTTTTTGTTTCTTTGAATTTATCAAAATAATAAAATGAAAAAAAAAAAAAAACTTACCAATTAATAAATATAAATTTTTATTTAATTTTAATTTTTCAAAAACGTATTTTTTTTTTTTTTATTTATTTATTATTTACATATACAAAAATTTGAGAAATAAATATTATAGATATTTTTATAATTTTTATAATTTTTATAATATTTATAATTTTTATAGTTTTTTATTTTTTATTTTTTATTTTTTTCCTTATGTTTAAAATAAAGAGAATATGCTTATTATATAATAATATAAAAATATATTTATTATATATTATATATAATATATTATTACTTTATATATATATAATATATATTCATTAATTTTATAAATGGATCTTATATGTTTTTTTTATATTTTTTACCCCTATTAAAAAAAAAGATAAGAATAATTACATATATAACATATACTATATATATATATATATATATTTAATTATTTTATAATATATTTATTAATATGCATATTTTTATAATAAAAATACTTCTGCTTTTTTATACATATTTATATATAGTAATATTACTTTTTTAATATATAGTTAGATACATATTTATTATATATTATACTTTTTAATATATAGTAGGTACATATTTATAATATATATATATATTCATATATATATATTATGTTTTTATTTTATTTATAAAATTTGAAAGAAAAAAAAAAAAAATAAAAATAAAAACACCACGCACAGAATGTTGGATTATTAAGAAGAAAAAAGAAAATTATAAATGTTTTACTTTATTATGTATATATGTTTTTTTTTTTTTTTTATTTATAATAATATAAACAAATGCTATATATATTATATTTATTACTATTATATGATAATATTATTATACTATAATATATATATATATATATATATATAATATATATTATATGTATAATTATAATTTTTAAAGATAATGAAAAGAAAGGCTTGAAAAAAAAAAAAAAAAAACACATATAAAATAAATAAATAATAATATTTAATAAACTTATAAGAAGAAATACATATAAAATAATATATATATTAAATTAAATAATGAAGAGTATTAATTTTTATTTTTTGAAAGATTTAATATTATATATAATTTATATATAATATATATTTATATATATATTTTTTTCTTATGAATATATTATTAATTTTTAATATATAAATATAATTACACCCCCTCCAACAACATATATATATATATATAATATATATTATATAAAATATATTAATTATATTATATAATTATACTTGTTGTATTATAATTTAATTTTATTTATAAATATTATTTTTTTGTAAATAATATTTATTAAATTATATATATATATTATAATATATTTTTTATTTATTTATCAAAGGATAAATTCAAAAGTAATGAAAAAATTATGATCATATTATATATAATATATATATATATATATGTATATTTTTTTTTGTCACTTTTTATAGGGTTGTAGATATAACATATAATAATATTCATTATGTATTATTTCCTTTGCTAACCTTAAAAAAAATATATTTAAAAAATAAAACATATAATATAAATATGTTTATATATTATATATATATATATATATGACATCTTAAATGTTTATTCGTTTATGGATAAATATTTCAAAAAAAATTCAAAAGATAAGGTTTTATAATTAGAGTATTGAAAATGATTTTATATACAATAATTAAATTTTATTATTCCTTTAATTTTTATGATAATTCTTAAAATAATTTTTATAAAAATTTTTATAAAGCTCTTTTATCTTTTATGATCATTTTGTTCTATATAAAATGTAATTTTCTCATCTTGCAAAATTTCTGTATTTAAAAAAAAAAAAAAAAAAAAAAATGAAAAGGAAATATAAATTTTTGTGAAAATAAAAATATTTATAAATTATCTCCTTTGATGGAATTTTATAAATATATATATAAATAAGCAAATAACAAAAGTTATATTGGTTGTTATTATTTTTTTTAATTTTTAAAAATACTAGACAAATTTGTTTTGTACTTTTTATGAATTATATTTATGCGTTTTATAAATATCGAATAATATAAAATTATATACCTGTGTACATTCTTTTTTAAAGTCTTTTTAAAATATATACACAAAAAAAAAAAAAAAAATATATATATATATATATATATATATATATATATAAATAAATATATAAAATATTTTGTATGTATGTCCTATATTATAAATAAATGAATTCCCAGAAAAAAAAAAAATAATTAAATAAAATAAAATAAATTGGTAATTAAATTATTAACATATTTTGGACACGCGCACATATGTTTGATACATGTTATATAAATGTATATAAATTTTTTTTTTTTTTTTTTTTTTTTTTTTTAATTTCAAAATTAAATATGAGTTATTATGTAAAAAAAAAAATAATAATAATATAATAATATATATGAACATGCGATTAATATGATATATATTATTATGTATAAAATTAAATAAATAATAAAAATAATAAATATTTAAACATAAAAATATACATATAAAAAAAAAAATATATATATATATATATATATATATATATATATATATATATATTTTATTTATTTATTTTATGCATAACCCATTAAAATGTGTTCCATGAGGATTTAAAAAAAAAAGAAAGAATCAACGTGTAAAAGGAAAAATAATTATTCAAACTATAAATATATTTGAGATAAAGATGTGTTAAGAAAAAAACTTGTTTTGTTCATATGGAAAATAAAATAATCGTTATACAAACGTTTGATAATAATAATATATGACTATTTTGAAGAAATAAAGTTTAACATTAGCATAAAATTTATAGGCAAATAGACAACAAAAAAAAAAAAAAAGGAAATATATATATATATATATATATATATATATGTTTTTGTAATGTATTTCTTTTTTGTGCGAATGGTGGATCAGAACATATACCCACACACATAAGTTCATATATATATATTTATATATATATTTATATATATATTTATATATATATTTATATATTTATATATTTATATTTATTTATATATTTATTTATTAATATATTACTCCACAGCCTTATCATTCAAAAATACCCTTAAAATGCATTTTCGAAAGTGCATACGAAAATTCTGTAAGAATAAAAAAATTGTTAACCCCTTCGAACATGTGCAGAGAACACTAAATCAGAACGATTATTACTATTATGATATTAACCAACTAAATGATAGCAGAATTAAAAGTTTACCATATTCGATAAGGGTACTATTAGAATCTGCTGTTCGAAACTGTGACAATTTAAAAGTAAATGAAAAAAATGTAGAGACTATATTGGGATGGAAAGAGAATTGTAAGAAGAAGAAGGAAGTTCCATTTATGCCTGCTAGAGTATTATTACAAGATTTAACAGGTGTTCCTTGTATTGTTGATTTAGCTACCATGCGAGACACAGCAGAAATATTAGGATGTGATGCTGAAAGAATTAATCCTTTAATCCCTGTAGATTTAGTTATTGATCATTCTGTTCAGGTAGATTATAGTAGAAGGAAAGATGCTTTAGAATTAAATGAAAAAAAGGAATATGAAAGAAATTTAGAAAGATTTAAATTTCTTAAGTGGGGTATGAATTCATTTAAAAACATGTTAATATTACCACCTGGTTCTGGTATAGTTCATCAGATTAATTTAGAATATTTAGCTCATTGTGTTTTTAATAAAAATAATTTACTATATCCAGATAGTGTTGTAGGTACTGATTCACATACAACCATGATAAATGGCTTAGGAATATTAGGATGGGGAGTAGGAGGTATAGAAGCTGAAGCAACCATGTTAGGTTTACCAATATCTATGACATTACCAGAAGTTGTAGGTATAAATGTAGTTGGGAAACTATCTGATTATTTATTAAGTACAGATATTGTATTATATATTACTTCTTTCTTAAGAAAAGAAGTAGGAGTAGTTAATAAATATGTTGAGTTTTTTGGAACTGGTTTAAAAGATTTAAAGCTAGCTGATCGTGCTACTATATCAAATATGGCACCAGAATATGGAGCAACAGTTGGTTTTTTTCCAGTAGATGATATAACCTTAGAATATTTAATACAAACTGGTAGAGATAAAGAAAAAGTTCAACTTATAAGAGAATATTTAATGAAAAATTCAATGTTTAATACTTATAAAGATAATATTGAATATACCGATGTATATACATTAGATTTATCAAAACTTAATTTATCACTTTCTGGACCAAAAAGACCACATGATAACGTTTTATTATCAGAATTACATAAGGATTTTACTATGTGCTTAGAATCTCCTATAGGATTCAAAGGATATAATATATCAAAAGAAGATCGTGACAAAAAAATCTCTTTTATGTATTATAAAGATGGGAAAGAATATGTATTATCTCAAGGTAGTGTTGTTCTATGTGCTATTACGTCATGTACTAATACTAGTAATTCTTCTTCTATGATAGCTGCTGGATTGTTAGCAAAAAAAGCAGTTGAGGAATTCGGACTTAGAAGTTTACCTTATATTAAAAGCTCGTTATCACCAGGATCAAAAACCGTTCAAAAATATTTAGAAGCAGGTGGATTATTAAAATATTTAGAACAACTAGGTTTTTATAATGTGGGATATGGATGTATGACATGTATTGGTAATAGTGGCCATCTTGATGAAGAAGTTGAAGAAGTTATAAACAAGAATGATTTAGTTGTATCTTCTGTATTATCAGGAAATAGGAATTTTGAAGGTAGGGTTCATCCTTTAATTAAAGCTAACTATTTAGCTTCTCCAGTATTAGTTGTTTTATTCAGTATTATTGGAAACGTTAATGTAGATTTGAGTAATTATACTTTTAATTATAAAGGAAAGAAAATTAATGCCTTGGATTTAATTCCACGTAAAGAAGAAATTGAAGAATATGAAAGCAAATATATAAAGCCAGAAATGTATACAGAAATATATAAAAATATTAAATATGTAAATAAATATTGGAATGATATACAAATAAAAAAAAATAAATTATATGAATGGGATGAAAATTCAACATATATACAGAAACCACCATATTTTGAAAATATGAAAATAGAAATACAAAAGATACAAGATATTAAAGATGCACATGTTTTATTATTTCTAGGAGATAGTATAACAACGGATCATATTTCACCCGCTGGAATGATACATAAAACATCAGAAGCATACAAATTTTTAAAAGCAAAAAATATCAAAGATCAAGATTTAAATACATATGGAGCAAGGAGAGGAAATGATCAAGTTATGATAAGAGGTACATTTGCAAATATTAGATTAATAAATAAATTGTGTCCAGATAAAGGACCAAATACAATACATATACCTACAAATCAATTAATGTCTGTATATGAAGCAGCTATGAAGTACAAACAAGATAATATAGATGTAATAATAATTGCGGGAAAAGAGTATGGGTCTGGAAGTTCAAGAGATTGGGCTGCTAAAGGTCCAAATCTTTTAGGTGTTAAAGCTGTTATTGCTGAATCATTTGAAAGAATACATAGAAGTAATTTAATTGGAATGAGTGTCTTACCTTTGCAATTTCTAAATAATCAAAGCCCCAAATATTATAATATGGATGGTACTGAAAAATTTACCATCTTATTAAATGATGGAAATATTAAAGCACAACAAACTATTAAAGTTCAGATGAATCAAAAAGGAAAAATTATTATTTTTGATGTTCTGTGTAGAATAGATACAGAAATAGAAGAAAGATATTTTAGAAATGGAGGAATTCTAAAATATGTTTTAAGATCATTAGTTAATGAGTCTAAAAAATAATGAATAGAAAAATAAATTAAAAATAAATAAATAAAAATAAATAAATAAATAATAAAAAAAATAATAAATAAATAAATAAATAAAAAATAAATAAATAAAAAATAAATAAATAAAAAAAAAATAAATAAAAAATAAATAAATAAATAAAAAATAAATAAATAAAAAATAAATAAATAAAATAATATAGATTGGATAATAAGTACATACTTATATATCAATATATAATATATGTACATATAAATATGTTAATGTGTAACCATATTATGGATATAATTATTTTTCTTTTTATTTTATTTTTTTTTGCTTTTTATTTTTCATTTTATATTTTATTTTATTTTTTTTTTTTTTTTTTGTTTTTTGGTTTTTTTATTAGATAAATATATATATATATATATATATATATATATATATTCCTTTTCAAGGGGTTAACCCCAAATATATATTTTTATGTAATAATTATGAATCACTACTACAATAATGTTATTTTTATTATGTATTTTTTTGTATGTTAACAAGACATTTGTAAATATAAAATAAATATATTATATATTTATATATATTTGTTTTTCTTCTTTTTTCTTATAAATTTCATATATATTTCATTTAAACTAAAAAATATATTTTTTTATATGTTATTATAATATACAATCAGTTATTTATAATTTAAAAATATATATATATATATATATATATATATATAATATATATTTTATATTATGTGCAAGTCAGATTTTTTTTTATATATTAGATTATATAAATATTTATAATCTGTTATATCCTTTTCCTTGTAATTGATATGTTTAATAAAGTAACCGCAAGTATACAAAAAGAAATTCTTTTTAATGCTTTTATCATTATATATATAATAATCGCTCCCGATATTTTTTATTATTTTATTCGTACTATTAAAGAAGAATGGGAAGACATATTTATAATTAAAAATATCTTTATTTTTTAAAATAAAATTATTAAGGAAATGTTCATTATGATAATCATAATTATAATACAGAAAGAAATGTTTAGGTCCATCTATTTCAATAATATGATTATTAAAATATATATCACAAAAAAATGTTAATATATTTTTTTCATTATATAAATTATTATCATTATAAATATTTTTTATATTACTACTTATATAATAGTGTGTGAGACTAGTTTTAATTTTATTATTTTTATTGTTTTTTATATTATTAAATATTTTATGCTGGTCTATATATTTTGTTTTATGTGCGTTTGAATAATATACCTGCAGTTGATTATTTTCTAATATTTTATTTTTGAATAAGTTATATATGGAACTTAAAAAATTAGAAATATGATAATAATTATTATTATTATAAATTTTTTTTTCTTTTCTTTTTAATTTTTTGTACATAAAAATGTTCAAATATTTATCATTACACAAAGGTTTACTATATATGTTATAAAGTTTTCCTTTGATATATTGATAGATGTTTCCATTTTGATTATTTAAACATATATATTTTTTATAAATATTACATTTACGATGATTTATTCTTATTAAGATATTTAATTTTTTCTGACATTTATAATTGATATAATTTTTTATTCTTACATATGGCAAAATATATAACTTTTGTAAATATGAAAAAAGAACTGGCATACATGTTTGTACATATGTTGTTAGAAGTATAATATTAGATAAATAATTTTCTGACATGATTATGGAAACTTTATCAAATATCTTGTCTGTATATTTTTGATATTTATATAAAGATGGAAATTTATCACATGTATGAAGATAATTAATATTAGATATATTTAATATATTATTATTATTATTTTTATAATGAACCCATAGAGTTTTTTTATAGAAATATTTGAATAAATTTAAAATTAAATATTCCAAATATGTTAATTGTAATAAGGGTAAATTTGTTGTTTTCTTGTTTGTTTGTTTTTTTTTTTGTTTTTTTTTTTGTTTTTTTTTTTGTTTTTTTTTTTGTTTTTTTTTGTTTTTTTCTTTGTCTTCTTTATTTTGAATTATATATACTTTATTATATAATATATCATGTATTAATTCATTGTCAAAATATTCCTTTGAATATATATTACTATAAAAATTGTGTAACTGAAATAATGAGGACATATCTTTTATTGTATTTATACGATCATATTTTTTTATTCTAGATATTATAATTGCATCGATAAATTTATTAATTCCATATAAAAGGATGTGTCTATTATAATCATTATATATTTTGTTATGCTTTAATAGAAATAAATTAAATTTTATCAACAATATATGATATATATATGTATAATGGAAATTATATTTTTGCAATAAAAAAAATATTAAAGAAGAATAATATATAGATTTATTAAATACATATGAATTATAATATAAATAACATATATAATAAAAACTCTTTTTTATATTTATTATATTTAAATATTTTATACTATTAAGATATTTTTTTAATACATTTATATTTAAATATTTACAGCAATATTTTCTTCTTAATATTATATATCTTATATATTGATCATTAACACATTTATTTAATAAATTATCTAATAAGATATGTTTACATTCATTTATATTTTTAATAATTAAATTGTCAACAGATTTTATTTCTTTTTTTTTATTTTCTTTTTTAATTATATGTTTATATGTTTGTTTTACAATACCACAGCTAATATATATAAATAATAGGCAGATTTTATTATTATATGTGTGTGGATCTTTATATTTATTGTTATGTACATTATTCTTTTTCTCTTCACACATGTAATAATTAGAATATATATTTTTATCATCATTATAAACACTTTTGTCATATACCTTTTCTTTATCATATATATGGTTATAGTAATTATTATATGTTCTTTTTCGTTCATTTTTTTCTTCTTCACCTTCCAAAATTTGACAATTCTCCTTATTTATTGTTATATTAATATTTGAATATATTTCAGAGATTGTATTTAGTTCATTTATATTTAGCATATTACCATTTTTATATAAATAATATAAGTAAAAATCTAGAGTAAATAAGAAAAAATCTGTATGCATAGAATATATATTTTTATTATTCATATAATATGATACATCATTTCTTATATTATTATTTAATCTGTCCTGGTATTGTAAAATATGTTTAAAAAATATATCGTTTAAATGTACTGATGAATTTAACAAGTATGTGTTCTTATCATGGTATTCTCTTATATTTTTTGAATATAACAAAGACAATAGTTTAATTATTTTTTCATTGCCATTCTTTTTATCTACATATTGAAAATATTTATATAAAATTAAATTGGGATCCGTAAAATTAGAAGAATTTAAAATATTATTATATTTATAATATTCTTCTTTATTTATATTTAATAAAGATATTAATTTTATATATACATCAATATTTATCTTTGAGTTGTTATATAAATAAAACTTAATTATAAAAGGATTATAAATCACACAGGTATTATCATTATTATTATGGTAATAATGTTTGCTGTGATAATTATAATTATTATGATAATAATTATTATTAAAATTATTATGTTTGTTATGATTATTAGCTAGCCTTACCAATTTCCTATATGAAAGTCGAAACGACTTCATTTTCAAAGAAGAAAAAATTATATTAATTTTTCTTTTTTACTTCATGAGTGATACATTATTTGTTTTTCTTTTTTTATTTCATGAGTGATAATATTATTACTATTTTTTTTTCTTTTTCCTTTCTTTTCTTTTTTTTTTTTTTTTTTTTTTTTCTCTCTCTCTTTATCATTTATAAATCCGATACACAATGGAATGAGCTATATTATGATCTTAAATATTTTTACGTTTCTTTTTTTCATTCACTATTTATACATATATATTACTTTTACATTTATAATGAAAATATCTTAACAAATTTTCCATTTTGAAAAAAAAAAAAAAAAAAAAAAAAAAATAAGGTTTAAAAAAGAACATAAAGTTCGAATAATCATACAAATAAAAAAAGATATGAATATAAAAATATATTCTGTAGAACTATAGAAAATATTTTATAATTTAATTTAAAAGGATTTTTATTATCAATACATATGTTATAAAAATATATCTTCTTATATTCAACTGCTTATAAATATGTAAGGAATTATATAAAAATGATAACACGTGTAAAATATAATTATTACAGAATAGTATATAGTACATAAAACAATATATATATATATATATAAATTGATATATTAAAATATATGTGTATAATTATCACATATATATATATATATATATATAATTATTTATTTTTTTATTTTTATTTTATATGAAGACCTATGTTGGTTCATAATAATGAGAAAAAATATAGTAGCATCGTTTTATATTTATAACATATGTAAATTAAAAGATATGTCCATAAAAAATTTATAAAGTTATAATTAAATATATATATATATATATATATATATATATATATATATATATATTTATATATTTATATTTATTTATATATATTGTGTATCATATCCCATTCCTTCATTTTGTATAAAACCAATTTAAGTGAGGGTAAAAACAATGTTGAAGCTGAAACATGTAATGAAAACAGTTTCAAGAAAATATTTTCGTTTTTCCATTCGTAGTTTTAGTTTATGTAAAAAAATATATTATAATGGACCTAAAGATACTTATATAAATTCAGGGTTTGAATTAAAAAATGAAGATACAGAGAAATTAATTGATCTAGTTAAAGAAAGTTTAAAATTAAAGCTCCTATCTTTTTCATATTGTTCAGAAGAAATAGCTAAACATTATTTGGAGCTAGCCATTTTGGAACATAAGAATTTATTATTAAACGAGTCAAAAGATCATTATATAAAAAGTTATGAAATATATAAAAAAATTCATGGTGATATAAGTATATCGTGTGCAAATATTGAAACATATATAGGAGTAGTATACAAAGATTTGGGAGATTTAAAAAAATCAGAAGATTTTTTACAGTTATCATTATCTAATAAAAAAATGGTAGTTAAGGAAAAAAAATATTTATTAATTGATACATTGAATAATCTAGGTTCATTATATCAGCATAAAAAAGAATATAATACTTCTATAGAATATTTCGAAGAATGTATAAGAATATTAATGTCCTCAGAAATAGAACTAAATAAAAATGAACAAATAACATTATGTTATTATAATTTGGCTTTTTCATATATTGGTTTGAATGATATAAATTCTTCTATTACTTGTTTAATTCGCTCATATAATACTGCAAACGAAACATTTGGTCCCGATCATAATTTAACACTAAGAATTAAGGATTTGTATGAACGTCTAAAAAAGGAAACATCCTTAAAAGAATAAAAACAAATTACCACGAAAAAAAAAAAAAAAAAAAAAAAAAAAAAAAGAGGGCTACATCTGTATAAAATATAAATTTATTCATTTTATTATTACTCTAATTTATTTTTTTGTTTTTTTTCAATTCTTTAATGTTAAATATATATATATATATATATATATATATATTTATTTATTTATATTATGTTTATAAATTATATTAACTTTTAAAAAATTACTTTTCAAGATTTATATATATTTTACAAGAATAATAAAAAAAAAAAAATATATAAATATAAATTCTTTTTTTTGCGTATTTATTATTTTTCTTATAATTCTTAAATTAAATATCAAGAAAAATAAAAAACTCAGGATTTTGTAAATATTACAAAAAAGGTTTTATCTTTGTGATTAAAATATATATAAAGAAAAAATCATTCACATATATAAAACATATATATAACACATGAGTAGAATATATAAAAAAAAAAAAAAATTAAATAAGATAGAATTAACAAAATTATATCTTTAAAGGAATATAAAAAAAAAGAAAAAAAAAATTTACATATATATTATAGAATAATAACCACATATGTTATATGTTCCTATATACACATATATATATATATATATATATATATATATGTATACATATAGATTTATATACTTTTTATAAAAAAAAAATTTAATAATATTTAAAAAAACAAAATTAAAAATAATGCATTTTTCTAAT
The DNA here is from genome assembly GCA_900097035.1 of Plasmodium blacklocki (nom. inval.). NCBI lineage: Eukaryota > Apicomplexa > Aconoidasida > Haemosporida > Plasmodiidae > Plasmodium > Plasmodium blacklocki (nom. inval.). The sequence goes on from LT969562.1 coordinate 1,533,008, forward strand.
ATTTAGAATTGCAAAAAAAAAAAAAATATATACATATACAAATTGAATTTTATTTTTTTTTTTTGTTAATTTTGAATCCAACACGGGTATAATATAGTAATAATGAAATGAATAAAAGTCTTCTTTTACATCTCAATACAATTCTTCTACAATGTTATCATAATATATATATATATATATATTATACCATATTATTATTGTAATAATAACTTCATGGTTTTTATTATTATTATTATTTTTTTTTTTTCTTGTGCTTTATAATAATTGTTTAAATTATAATTACAAAATTGATTGTAGTTATAATACAAACTATGTCAACTATTTTGGTTTATTAATATACGCAATATTTACTACTTTATAAAATATATATATATATATATATATATATATGTGCGTGTGTGTGTAAAATGTATAGTTTGTTATATACCTATGTTAGAATATAAGTATTATTTCTTCAAGTCATTAGAACTCTTCAGAGGACTCAGTATTATCCTTATTAACATCCATATATAAGGTCTCCCTTATATTTCTATTAATTGTAAAACCACAAATTTGTGGGGTATAATAAACTTTCTTTTTATCTGAAGCGATATTAAAAGAAAGAGCAAAGAAAGAGGCAAAGCTTGTACCAAAGTAACAACCATCTAATTGATTTAATAAAGAATTTTTACTGGGATAATATGTTTCACAACATCTTGGACAATATAATAATGGACTTAAAAATTTGGGTATTTCAGATATTGCTGTAGGTAATAATTTTGCATTTTCACAATAAATACTTGGACATGTTCCATAAATCCCTGATTTATATTTTTCTCTCATCAATGCCAATCCTTTAGATGTTAATATGAAACGACTATGTATCAATCCATATAAACATGCAGCATTTTGCTCATGCATATCTTTATTTTTATACATTTCTTCTGAATCACGATTTATTTCATCATCATCATCATCATAATCATCATCGTCGTCATCATCGTCATCATCATCTTCATCTAGGATAATTCTTAATAGCTTTTTAAAATGAGGAACTTTCGTTTGAAGTCCTATCAAATTGAATTCGTCTCTTATGAAATCTTCGTCCACTTCAACGAGGAAAAGATTCTGTTTCAGTTGACAAAACCATTCAATCCAAGACACCTAAATAAAAAAATAATATATATATATGTGTATGTGTGTATGTATATATGCATGTATAATCACATGTACATATATATATATAAAGGTTATAGTATATATGTGCTCACATATGTATATACATATATATACATATATCATGTGTTTATATCTTATTTTATATATTACTGTTGCCTCATTGAAATCGTCTTCATCATATTCATCATCATAATCATCATCATCGTCGTCATCGTCATCGTCATCATCATCGTCGTCGTCATCATCTTCTTCCTCCTCCTCTTCCTCTTCTTCTTCTTCTTCTTCTTCCTCTTCTTCTTCTTCCTCTTCTTCTTCCTCTTCTTCCTCTTCTTCTTCTTCTTCTTCTTCTTCATTTACATCATTATCTCTTTGCTGATCTAATAAAAGTTTATCATTATGTACATCATTATCTTCATCGTCAATATTATATACTTCTTGGACGTTATCGTTTTCCTGGTCATCCTTATTAGCTTCTTCCTCCTCATCGTCTATTATTTCTTCATCTATTTCTTCATTTATCTTATCATTAATAATTGTAAGGTCATAAAAATCCGCTTCTGTTAATTCAACTTCTCCTTCGTTGCTTTCATCTTGGATTATGTCATTTGCACTTTCATCATTTGAAACAAACTCCATACTATTTCTTATATATGTTAAATATTCCTATGCCTTTTGATTCTTTTTAAAAAATTAATTAAATATAAATATATAAATATATGTATATATATATATTACATATCTTTGTTCGTATATGTATATTTATATATGATTGTATTCTTCCTTTTATTATATCATTCGTATAATAATGAGAACATATATATATAATAAATCATATATAACAATGTAACAAACTTAACAGAGAAACATATTTAATGGAACATATATAAATAATATATATATATATAATATATATATATATATATAATTAAGTTTAAAAAATATTATTTTATAATTTTTTTTTTGATTTTTATTCTATATAAAATATTAAATGAAAAAAATAAAATTAAATAAATAAATAAATATATATATATATATATATATATATATATATTATAATAAACAAAAATTTTAATATTTAAATATAATTACATATTTTTATATTTTATAAATATTATATATTATTATTTATTCATTTGTAAAATATTAGATACAAATCAATAATATATTTACATATTACAAAAAAAATATATATTATTATCATTTATTAATTACTTTATGGTATTTTCAAATAAGGAATAGAAAGTTTAAGAAGTTAAAAACGCATTGGTGGTTAGAGAATAAAAATTTATATTCATATATATATATATATATATATATATATTATTATATATATATTTATAAATAGTAGTAGTTTTTAATAATTCACATACATAATATATACATATATATATATATATATATATAAATTATAACAATAAAATGGCTCATATATTTTTTTATTTAAGAAAAATATTATATAAAAAAAAAAAATTTTTAATATTTTTATTCATTTTTTTTTTTTTTTGAAATCTTAAATGATAATTATATGCATAAAATATATATAATATACTGATCTTATTATATTTTTATTTTATATATTCTTAAATATGTATGAAAAAAAGCTACCTTTATTTTAAAAATAAAAATTCTGTTCCTTAATTTATATATATTAACATATAAGAACTTATGAAATATATATATTATTGTTTATATATCATTCATCAAATATATATATATATATATAAAGAGAATGTTTTAAGAATATTTTAAAAAATATTTATACCTTATGATTTATATATATATTATTATAACCATTTCCATTTTTTAAGGGTATAATTTTAATTATAAATGTTAGAAGGAGGTGGAGCAAAAAAAATAAATAAATTAAAATAAAAATAATAAATATAAAAATAAGTTATATATAAATATTTATTTTACCTTTTAATAAAAGATATAAAAACGCAGATCATACATATGAAATAAAATTGTGAAAAAAAAAAAAAAAAAAAAAAATGTATATATATTTTCATATGTTTATATTTTATGATAAGGCAGTGTTTAAATCCATTAGCAACTCCTTATTAAGGTCTTCTAGATTAAAAACAAATTTATCATAATTTGTTGAAATAAAATTAACTAATTCTATTTCTTTTATATCATCGTTATTTCGTTCTGTTTCATAATTTGATAAATTATTTTTGAAATCATCAGATATACTTTCCTCATTTTTCAATGTTTGTATCATTTCTTTTTTATTATCTTTATTTCCATATTTTAATATTATTCTATATTTAATAAGTTTGTTCATATTTTCTAACTTTTTTAATTTTTTTAAGATCAAATCACAAACCTTTTTAATTTTATCCCTCTTAAGTTTTTGTTGTCTTTTTGATAAGTTGGATATCAGGCCTTTATTATCTAAAAAATATAAATATAAAAACATGTGTAGATATATGTGTGTATATATATTATTATATGTTAATATATAAAAGGGACATTCTAAAAATATATTAAATAATACATAAATATATATATATATATGTGTGTGTGTGTGCTTAAAAAAATTGAATCTTACTTTCAATAAATTCTTCAAAAAGCCCATCCAAAAGATTAAGTTTCTCTTCAATGGTTAAACTATATTTTGATATGCTTAATATAAAAAAAAAATATATTTATATATATATTTTTTATGTATATATTTATGTGTAGTGCGTTTATACCATACGAGTATTCATACATATTAAACATAAAATAAACATCATTTTATTTTAAACATACCTTTGTACAACATGATCCGATACTTCTTCAAGCGACGCTTCGGTATCTAGTAAAACTTCACGCATCGATGTTTTTACAAAACCTATATCATCACTAAAATCATCAACCATTTTTTGTATATTATCAACAACCTATTTAAAAGAAAAATTATGAATAAATATTACTTTATTCTTTTTCCTGAATATTATTTATAAATATTTATTAATAATGTTTATAAGTACCTCATTTTTTGAATCATCTTCCGCATCATCTTTTCTGACATATGTATTTAGGGAAAAATTATTATTCTTTGATAAGTCATTATCTAAAAAAAATTAAATGTGTGCCATCGTTATTATATATATATATATATATATGTATAATTTCCATTTTTTTTTTTTTTTTATTTTACTTAGATTGTAAGATAGCACACATTTTAACAAGACTAAAATAATGAGAAAACAAATAGGGATTTTCATTTTTTTTTTTTTTTTTTTTTTTTTTTTTTTGGGGTAATATAATTATTATATACAAAAAGGTATACAAGCAATAAATTTTTTTACAAAATAGAGTTGTCCATTCTTTTTTTTATCTTCTTATATAAAATAATGTGTGTGTCATAATTATTTTCTTAGTAATACAAAAATCTTATAGCAACCAATAGCAAATAGCAATATCAAAAGAACCAAATATATAATATTTATCATATATATATATATATAATGTATATTATTTTATTTTATTTTGTTTTTCTATTTTCTTTTTAATCATGCTTTATACTTATGTTACATTATTGTTGTCTATATAAATGCATATATATCTTTTTTTTAAAAAGACAAAGTCTACAAAATATTTCAGAAAAATTGTATGAACCCTTAATATATTGTTTTTTATTTGGCATATTTATTATTTACAAATTTATATTTCCTCTTAATTTTACATGCTTAAATTAAAACCAACTCTTAAATTCATATGAACCATAAAAAAGCTCAGTGGCATTTTTTAATATTAAAGATAATGTATAAGAACATATTATATACATGCATAATTAGATATATTGGCTAGCTGGAAGGAATGAATGAACCAAAATTAAGTTCATAAATTTTAAACATTCAAAGAATATAAAAAAAAAAAAAAAAAAAAAAAAAAAAAAATAGAAATTTTATTAAATTTATCTTATAGACTTTAATAAGATGGGTAAATAAAAATATATTGAACTATCAGTTGTACATTCCAAAGGCAGTTTTGCATACCTTTTTAAATTTTTTCTTAAAGCATGCACAAATATAAGAAGGCGAAAAAACATAAAATTTAACCAGAAAAAATTATACATATGTATAGTATATTTATTGCCTATTTTTTTTATATTAAATATTTTTTTATGAAATTGCTCTCTTTCACAAGAAAAAGATTAAAAAAAATAGGGAAATTACAAAACATTTTTTTTTAAAGGGATGTTTTTCAAAAAATTTTGTAATAAAAAAAAAAAATAAAATTGCAAAATATAATTCCTTCTACTATTTAATAGTTTAGCACATGGGTTCAATTTTGTTATTTTATTTTTTTTGTTTTTTAAATAGAAACTTTAAAAAAACAACATATTTATATTCATATGCGTGTTTGTTTAATTAAAGGCATTATTTAATTTTCGTAAAATATATACCAAGCAATTTGATCTTTTTCTTACACATATATTAAATAATATTAGAAATTAATTTTCTCATTCTGTTTCCTTTAATATAATGATAAAATTTAAATACACATTATAAACTTTTTTATAATAATTAATATTATGCTACCATAATGATTATAAAATATATTTACTTCAGTTTTTAAAATACCCTATTTTTATTACATTGAAGGGTACTTTTCTTCACCATATACAAAAAAAAAAAAATTATATAGAATATATAAAATATTTCTTTCTTATTTATTTTTTTTTTATATATTACTAATATATATATATATATATATATATATATGCATTTTTTTTTTTTTTTTTCCTTGTTATATGGCGTGATGTTTATTTTTTAAAATTAAAAAAAAAAAAAAAAAAAAAAATTTATACATTTACTATATATATGTGTATATATATTAATTATAGCTATCATATTTTTTTTTTTTTTTTTTTTTTTTTTTTTTTTGAGAACAAAATTATGAGGGCCAGTTTTCTTTTATTTTAGTACGCAACATTCTCTATATTTTTAAGATCACCAAAAAAAAAAATTTCATGATCTAATAATTAATAATTACATATAAACATTAATCTTATTTTATATAATAAATTATTTCATATTTAAAATTTATATATATATAAATTTAAATTATATATATTTATTTTTGTTTAATTATTTTTTTGTTACATAATATATATATATAAAATAATATATATTTATATTATATAGCTTTATTATTTTTTTTTTTTTTTTTTTGCACACTTCTAATTTAGTTGTTAAAAATATATATATATATATATATATATATATATTTAATATAAACATATAATATATTTATATATTTCATGATGCATATTACGTATAAGTATATATTATATATATTTTTTTAGAAAAAAAAAAGGCATCTTAAAAAATAATATTATCACATTAAAAAAAAAATATATATATATATATATATTGATAATTATATTTACTATTCATATATTTATAATAATAGTTCTACATTTTACATATATTTATATATATATTTTTTTTTTATCTGACTTTTAGCTTTTTTTTTTTTTTTTTTTTTTTTTTTTGTTAATATTTTTCTTAACAATTCATTTTGGCTTTTATTTTTTTGTGTGATAATAAAAATGTTTTAAAACGTCGCTTTTATTTTCTAAAGCCTATATTATTATTATATAATAATATTATATATATATATATATATATATATATATATATATATATATATAATAATAATAATAATAATAATATATATATATATATATATATATATATATATATATATATATAATATTATATAACATATCTGTATGTATAAATCATTTATTTATTTTTTTTTTTGTGAACCATATTGGTTGTTGTTTTGTTTATTTTATTTAGTTCTTTTCATTACATAAAAAATATTTTCTATTGTTAAAATTTATTTATTTATTTATATTTTTTTTGTTAGTACTCATATTTGTGCATTTTTCTGTATTAGTAATTTTTATCATACATATATTCATACATTTATATATATACTTTTTATTTATATAATATATATTGAAACTTTTCATATTTATAAAAAAAAAAAAAAAAAAAAAATGGCTGTTACAAATGAAGAAATAAAAACGGCAAGTAAGATTGTTAGAAGAGTTTCAAATGTAGAAGCATTTGACAAAAGTGGTTCAGTTTTTAAGGTAATATAATTGTATATCTATATATACATACATATTTCTTTTTTTGTATATGTAGTTTAATTTTTTGCATCTACTATATAATTGTTTACATATTTTCCCAATGTGTATTTCATAAAAAAAATTTTTTTGATTTTTTTTTTTTTTTCATTTTATAGGGTTATCAAATATGGACTGATATATCCCCAACAATAGAAAATGATCCAAATATTATGTTTGTAAAATGTGTTGTGCAACAAGGATCAAAAAAAGAAAAATTAACTGTTGTACAAATTGATCCACCCGGAACAGGAACTGTAAATGATAAACGAATAAAAAAAAATAAAATATAATAGAATAATCATATATGCATGTTGAAAAAAATAAAAAAATAAAAATAAATTTATGGAATAAAACATATTCAAATATTTATATATTTTATGTCTTTTGAAAGATTATATTACATATACATGTATATTATCCTTATTATATTATATTATAATTTATTTACAGCCATACGAAATTGATCCAACACACGCATGGAACTGTAACTCTCAAGTAGACCCCATGTCTTTTGGTGATATTGGTCTTTTAAATCACACCAACATCCCATGTGTACTTGACTTTTTAAAGCACAGATATTTAAAAAATCAAATATACACCACTGCTGTTCCCCTTATTGTTGCAATAAACCCATACAAGGATTTAGGAAACACAACTAATGAATGGATTCGTAGATATCGTGATACATCTGATCATACTAAGTTGCCACCACACGTGTTCACATGTGCCAGGGAAGCTTTGTCTAATCTTCACGGTGTAAACAAGAGCCAGACTATTATCGTATCTGGTGAATCTGGTGCAGGAAAAACCGAAGCAACAAAACAAATCATGAGATATTTTGCTTCTTCTAAGAGTGGAAATATGGATTTACGTATTCAAACAGCAATAATGGCTGCAAATCCAGTTCTTGAAGCTTTTGGTAATGCGAAAACTATAAGAAATAACAATTCATCTCGTTTTGGTCGTTTCATGCAGTTGGTTATATCTCATGAAGGAGGTATAAGATACGGTTCTGTTGTTGCTTTTCTTTTGGAAAAATCTAGAATTATTACACAAGATGATAATGAAAGGTCATATCATATATTTTATCAATTTCTTAAGGGTGCAAATAGTACGATGAGATCTAAATTTGGTTTAAAAGGAGTTACTGAATACAAATTATTGAACCCAAATTCAACAGACGTAAATGGAGTAGATGATGTAAAAGATTTTGAAGAGGTAATTGAATCCTTGAAAAATATGGAATTAAGTGAATCAGATATTGAAGTAATATTTTCGATAGTAGCTGGTATATTAACATTAGGAAATGTAAGGCTAATTGAGAAGCAAGAAGCTGGATTAAGTGATGCTGCTGCTATTATGGATGAGGATATGGGTGTGTTTAATAAAGCTTGTGAATTGATGTATTTAGACCCTGAATTAATAAAAAGGGAAATATTAATTAAGGTTACTGTTGCTGGAGGAACAAAAATTGAAGGTAGATGGAATAAAAGTGATGCAGAAGTGTTGAAATCTTCCTTATGTAAAGCTATGTATGAGAAATTATTTTTATGGATCATAAGACATTTGAATTCAAGAATTGAACCAGAAGGAGGATTTAAAACATTTATGGGTATGTTAGATATTTTTGGTTTTGAAGTATTTAAAAATAATTCTTTGGAACAATTATTTATTAACATTACTAATGAAATGCTTCAGAAAAATTTTGTAGATATTGTTTTTGAAAGAGAATCAAAATTATATAAAGACGAAGGAATATCAACAGCTGAATTGAAGTACACCAATAATAAGGAAGTAATAAATGTACTTTGTGAGAAGGGAAAATCAGTACTCTCATACTTAGAGGATCAATGTTTAGCTCCTGGAGGAACCGATGAAAAGTTTGTAAGTTCCTGTGCTACAAATTTAAAGGAGAATAATAAGTTTACCCCAGCGAAAGTAGCATCTAATAAAAATTTTATAATACAACATACTATAGGACCAATTCAATATTGTGCTGAAAGCTTTTTGCTTAAAAACAAGGATGTCTTAAGAGGTGATTTAGTTGAAGTAATTAAGGATTCCTCAAATCCTATAGTAAAACAGTTATTTGAAGGTCAAATAATTGAGAAGGGTAAAATAGCTAAAGGTTCATTAATAGGTTCTCAATTTTTAAATCAGTTGACATCTTTAATGAATTTGATAAATAGTACTGAACCACATTTTATACGTTGTATTAAACCAAATGAAAACAAAAAACCATTAGAATGGTGTGAACCCAAAATATTAATTCAGCTTCATGCCTTATCTATTTTAGAAGCATTAGTATTAAGACAATTAGGATATTCTTATAGAAGAACCTTCGAAGAATTCTTATATCAATATAAATTTGTTGACATTGCTGCAGCTGAAGATTCATCAGTTGAAAATATGAATAAATGTGTTAATATATTAAAGTTGTCTGGACTTTCTGAATCCATGTATAAGATAGGAAAAAGTATGGTCTTTTTAAAACAAGAAGGTGCAAAAATATTGACAAAAATACAAAGAGAGAAACTTGTTGAATGGGAAAATTGTGTAAGTGTAATTGAAGCTGCTATACTTAAACATAAATACAAACAAAAGGTTAACAAAAATATACCTTCTCTTTTGAGAGTACAGGCTCATATAAGAAAAAAAATGGTAGCTCAATAAACATAAGAAATTTTTGAAAAAATATGTGCTCATAGATGCAACAGGTAAGTGTAGAAATAAATATGATATATAAATACGTCATAATATTGATCAAATAAGTATTTTAAAAAAAAAAAAAAAAAAAAAAAAAAACATAAATAACATTATACTTATATGATGATGTTTATATATCAGTAAAAAAAAAACTGTATGGTTGCTACCATTACGAGAAACATTAAATTAAAAAATAGATACATATATATATTTCTATGTATTTGTTAAAATTAACTATTCATTTTTTTTTTTTTTTTTTTTTTTTTTATATATATTTGTAATTTTTTTCTGTGGACTTTTTATTATTAACATTTTTTTCTTTTACATTTTTCTTATTTTTTTCTGTGGATTATTTTATTTTATATAATTATATTATATAATATTTAATTTATATTTATTTATTTTATTTATATATTTTATTTATTTATTTTTTTTTTTTTTTGAATCTAAAGAATGCCCTTATATACTTATGTATATATATATATATATATAATCAATGAGAATTATAAGCCTCTTAAAATTATTAATATATGCACAAAATTATATATTAATATTACATATATGTTTTATTATATATAATTATTATTATTATGGTTATATTTTTGTTCATCTTGAATATAATAATAAAATGCATATAAAATAAACTTTGAAGTTTTTTTTTTTTTTTTTTTTTTTTTTTTTTAATTCTGTGTGAAAGACAGTTTTGTAAATAACTAAAAACATAAAAAAAAAAAAATTCTGTTATTATTAAAAAAAAAATATAGATGTATAATTAAACAGTGTGTTCAGAGTATTAATAAATAAATTGAAAAACAACATATAAATATATATATGTATATATAAAGGTGAAATTATAATACAAAAAAAAAAAAAAAAAATTATATATAGAAGTTTTACATATAATACAAATGATAAATAAAATATATGCTTCTTTTCATTTTGGTTCTTTAGCGAGCTTCATATTGCATAACTATAAAAAGTAAAATAAATATATTGTGATAGATAAATATATATATATATATATATTATACATAACAGCAGAATGAATATGCTTATTTTGTCTTTATAACATTTACAATAATATTACCTCTTCTACTTCTCTTCTTGAAGAAAATTTTTGATCCACAATTTTTACAACGAAGTGATGCGTTGGGTGGTATTACGGTGTCAATACCACATTCTAAAATAAAATTAACATATAACATATATATTTATGTATATATAATATATATATATATATATATATATATATATAATATTTCATATGTTACCTCCACATATATATACCACAGGTTCTGTTGATATATCTTCATCTTGTTCTCTTATATACATTTTTAATTAACTTTTCATATATAAATAAAAATATTATACTTTTTAAAAAATAATATGTTTAAAAAAAAGGCAATGCCAAATATACTTATACTGAATATAAAAACACTTGATTAAAAAAAATTAACAGCCCTTTTATTTTATATTATGAGAAATGCCTTTATTTATACATAAATAATGTATGAATATAATATAAACAAACGTATTCTTAAAAATAATAAAGTAAAAAATAATAATATATATATAGTTTTATTTTTTTTTTGTTTTTTTTTAAAAAAAAAAGCAAAAAGAAAAAATTAAAGCAAAATAACATAAGATTTTCATATTATATTAATTTTTTATGATTATAGAAATACTATTTAAGAAAAAAAAAAAAAAAAAAATACATATTTATTTAAAAAAAATATATATAATATTATATTTTTAATATAACATATAATAAAGGATCTATAAATATTTTTTTTCCTTATTTAATATGAACATAAATAAAATATATATATTATAATATAAATATATATGTAATATATTATTATTTTATTTAATATATAATTATATATATATATATATATATATATATATATATATATTCATAAATTATTGAATAAGTACAAAATATAAATAAACTGATATTTTATTATGTATATATTATATTATATTCATATATATAAATAAATGTATTAATAGTTGTACATATATATATTTATATACGTATACAGTGCAGTATATTAAGAAGACCATTAATATAATATACTAAAAAAATATATAGAAGAGTAAACTCAAATTAAATGTTGTTTAAATATATATTTCCCTATATAAGCTTGAATTATTTTATGTTTCCCTATTTATTTTATATTTTCTTTTATTATAATATTAAAATAACCCAAGGGTGGAAAAAAAAAAAAAAATAATAATAAATAAAAAAAAATATATATATTAATTTTCTTTTAAAATATAATAACACATATATATTTTTGTTTTGTTTTGTTTTTAATTTTCAAGATGTATAAATAAAAAAAAAAAAAAAAAGAAAATATATTTGCACATTTTGTATATATATAAGATATATATTGGGATAGGAAAGAAAGACCAAAAAGTGAAAAAAATCAAAAAAAATATATAAAATTTTAAATAATAAAATTTTAATATATTAAAAAAAAAAAAAAAAAGAAGAAGCATATATATATATATATATATATATATATATATAATTGGTATATTACTTCATATTTATAATATAACCTATATATAATAAAAATTAAAAGTTATTAAAATATATGACAATATGTAATAATATATATATATATATATATATAATATTATGTATAGTTATGTGTCCCCAATTGTTTATGATATAATAAATATGTGTGTAGCAAAATTTATTATTTTATAATTTGAAATTATAAATGTTTATTGTTATTATTTAAAATTAAAATTTATATGTATGTTTAATTAAATATTTTGCTTTTATATTTTTTAATTTATATATTTATAATAATTTGTTATAAATTAGTTATATGTTGTAAAATGTGGCATTAAAAATTATTATATGTAGAGCATATTATTTCTTTATAATACATTTATATATTTATATATATTGAATAAAATATAAAGATAGTTATACATTTCGATTGCACATATCCCATTTGAGCACCTAATTTATTTTTCATTATAAATAGTAGATTATCCAAAATGGTTGAAAAATCATCAGATTATGATTTCGCAGAAAAGATGGAAGACATGAAAAAGATTGTTATAGAAGAAGTGAGAAGAAATTTAGTATACAAGAAACCTATAGGACCTATTATGAGTTCAAAGGATATTTTAACATTAAGCCAAGAACAAGAATCAAAATTTAATGAAGAAGTACATGAATTAGGGTTACATGTAAATAGTATACATCACAATTCAACTCCAGCGTTTTTATATGAGATGGCATTAAAATATGAAGGTAATTCTTTTATTACTAGTACTGGTGCTTTGTGTTGTATATCTGGAGAGAAAACTGGTAGATCTCCATCTGATAAAAGAATTGTACAAGAAAAAAGTTCAGCAGATGATATATGGTGGGGTAATGTAAATATACCTATTAAAGAAAAATCATATGAAATTAATAAAAGTAGAGCTATAGATTATTTAAATTTACAACCAAATTTATATGTAATTGATGCATATGCAGGTTGGGATGAACGTTGTCGAATTAAAGTTCGTGTTATTACATCTAGAGCTTATCATGCTTTATATATGTTAAACATGCTTATTCCTCCAAAAAATGCTGAAGAAATACAAAATTTTGTACCAGATTTTATTATTTATAATGCAGGAGAATTCCCATCTAATAGGTTAACAGATGGTATGTCAAGTAAAACATCAGTTATATTAAATTTTGGATCTATGAATATGATTATTCTAGGAACACAATATGCTGGAGAAATGAAAAAGGGTATACTAACATTATTTATGTACAAAATGCCAAAGGAAGGAAAATTACCATTACATTCTTCATGTAATATAGGAAAAAGAAATGATGTGACCTTATTTTTTGGTTTATCTGGTACAGGAAAAACAACCTTGTCAGCTGATGCTAACAGATATCTTATTGGTGATGACGAACATGTATGGACGGATGATGGAATATTTAATATAGAAGGAGGTTGCTATGCTAAATGTAAAGGATTATCTAAGAGACAAGAACCTGAAATTTATAAAGCTATTAAATTTGGAGCTATATTAGAAAATGTAGTTATGGATCCAGTTACAAGAGAAGTAGATTATAATAATTGTACTATTACAGAAAATACAAGATGTGCATATCCACTTTCTTATATAGAAAATGCTAAAATTCCAGCATATATACATACACACCCACAAAATATCATATTATTAACATGTGATGCTTTTGGCGTTATACCACCATTATGTAAATTAGATGTGTATCAAATGATGTATCATTTTGTTAGTGGATATACAAGTAAAATGGCAGGAACTGAAGATAATATTCTGAAACCTACAGCTACTTTTTCTTCATGCTATGCAGCACCATTCTTAGCTTTACATCCAATGATATATGCACAAATGCTTGCAGACAAATATCAAAAACATAAACCAAGTGTATGGCTTCTAAATACTGGATGGATTTATGGATCCTATGGTTCAGATCATGGAGTTAGAATACCACTCAAATATACTCGTCTTCTAGTAGACTATATACATGAAAATAAATTAAACAATATTCAATTTAAAAAAACACCTATCTTTAATTTTAATATACCAGAACATTTAGAAGGTATACCTGATGAGGTATTAGATCCATTGATTGGATGGAAAGACAAAAAAGATTATCTAACAAATCTTCAAATCTTGGCGAAAGAATTTATTAATAATTTTTCGTTGTACTTAGATAAGGCAGGTCCTGAAATTTTATCTGGAGGACCCAGCTTATAAAATATGTATGTATATTAATATGTATATATAATTATATGTATATATAATTATATGTATATATAATTATATGTATATATATGTATATATATTTATATGTATATATATTTATATGTATATATATTTTTTCTTTTCAAAATTTATATATTTCTTAAGTATCTTTATTGAAAAAATACCCTTTGTAATTAAAAAATATTATTTGGGCGTTTCCTATTGAAACGTATCAAATATATATTATATATATAATATATAATATTTATAAATTTTATTAATGTTCAATAATTAAAATCATTTTATTCATCACTTGTTAAGCATCCATTCTTTCTTTTTTTCTATCTCTCATTCTTTCTTTTTTTTTTTTTTTTAAATATAATATTTTATTTTTAATTTAAAATTTTTTTTTTTTTTTTTTTTTTTTTTTTTTTTTTTATTAATTCATTGTTCTTATTAGTATTATTATCATCCATTTTAGTCATATATAAAAATAATGTTTATTAACAAAATAATTAATTAATCTAATAATAAATTAAAGCATTTATATATTGAGTAAATGAAAATAAGTATATATTTCTACATTTAAGATATTATAACAAAAAAATATAATGATACTATTTTGTTATTATGATGTTAACTTTTACATTTTATAAAGTACCATTTTATATTATATTTTTTTTTTTTTCTTATTCTAAAAAAAAAGAGAAATAAAATATATGTCTATTTGTCTGTTTCCATATATTATCATATATGATTTTATTTAATTATATAATTTTTGTAGAAAGTTGAATTTTTAGTAAATACAAAAAAAAAAAAAAAATAAAATAAAAAGAAAAAGAAAAAGAAAAAGAAAAAGAAAAAGAAAAAGAAAAAAGAGAAAAGAGAAAAATTAATTAGTATACAAAAAAAAAAAAAAAAAAAATATAACACATATATAAACCAAAACAATAAATATTATATATAGATATAATATTTTTTTTTTATAATTTTTCTTTTTTTTTTTTCAAATTGTTTAGACGATGGAAAGCCTTTAATTGCATCCACCTTTCCCTGTATTCAATAGCTAGCTTTCTTGCTTGTAAAAATCCAAATGTTTTTACAGAAAACTTTTTATCATGTCTTTTTTTATTAAATGAGCAATTAACAACCCATGCAGTTGCATAAGAATCATAATGAACACCAATAATTCTTGGAAAATTTTTTGAAATCTCTGCACAATCTTTAATAAAATTCTTTTTATATTTCCAATTATAAACTTCTTCATATGTATTGAGATAATTTTTAAAAGAATAAATATCAGCATATTTTGTTTCTATTTGATTAATGTTATTAACAAAAGAATCAGATAACCATTGACAATTTAATAAAATAAAAATTCCAATGTTTTCTTCTTTTTTATCAATTCTTTTGAATAAAGTATTTTCATTTTTTAGATTTTCTTTTCCATTTGATTTTTCATTAAACAATTCATCATAATATTTTTTTAAATAAATATCTTGTATATTATTATCGAAAAAGAAGCATATGTTTTTATTTAATATGTTTTTGTAATAATCATTATTTATGTATGTTTGGTTATATGTATCTTGAAAAGTTTTGGAAGTATACAAATTCTCAGAATTATCAATATCATTCTGTGTGTTCACATGTTCAACATAAAAACAACAACTACTACTACTATTATTATTATTATAATTATTATTATGTATATTATGTATATTATTTATATTATTATCAATTTCGTTAGTGTTATTTGTATTATCCATATGTATTTTTTCGTCCATGGTATGTTCATTCATCGAATCACTCATTTGCACATTTATATTATGATTTGTAATATTTAAATTGGTATTTGTTTCATTCATTTCATTGTGAAAGTGACTCATATAATTTAAATTGATATCTTTTTTCTTTTTTATTTTATCATTAATTTCCTTACCTTCATCATCTGAGAAACATAAAGGAATACTTTTCTTGTCATTTTTCTTATATGTAACATTTTGATGGTCATATATTAAAGGAGATAAATCATTTGATATATTTGATATATTTGATATATGCTCCTCCTTATTTTTATTGATTTGTTCCATATTTACATCAAGGTACTCCTCTTGTTTATTATATATGATAGTACCTAATATATTTTGTTCATTTCTAGATGATATAAAATTATTCTTATCATCTTGCAAAAATTTATCATTATATATATTAGACATAATTTCATCATTTGCAAATTTTATATTATTATCTATTAAATTGTTATTTGTTATTTGATATGTTTGATAAGTATTCAAATGTACATACTGTCCTGGAAATAATTTATCATATTCCTTATGCAATTCTTGATTCTTAAGTGAAATTTTTTTATATAATGTATTATTATGTAAAACATATGATGAAGGTGAAAAATATTGAAACAGATATTCTAGTGACATAATTTCTTCAGATGAATAATCTAATAAATTATAATTTTTACATTCGATATCACTCTCTAATACAATATCTATAACACCTGATATATTAAGTGGTTTAAATTTATATTTATGTAATAAACAATAATAACATTCTAAACATTTCGTTTTAGCTATATCATATGAATATTTACGTACAGAAAAGGATATAATTATTTCTTGGTTATTATTATTTAAAAATGCAACTAGCCATAAAAAATATCCAGATAAATAAACTAATCCTTTTGGAAAAGTCATTATTTTAGATTTTTTATAAAAATAATATCTAGTAGTTATTAATAGGTTTATTGGATCGATTTTGTTACAAAAATTTTTACATAAATTGTTATCTATACGATTGCCTATATTATTATTCATATTATTATTTATATTATTATTCATATTATTATTCATATTATTATTCATATTATTATTCATATTATTATTCATATTATTATTCATATTAGAACACATATTGTTACATATTCGATGTCTTATTTCCTTTGGCATATAATTTAAAGCGTTTTGTTTATTTTCGCTACTTATATATATATTCTTCATCTCATTAAAATAAATAATTTTACCATAGCATATTAGAAATTCTTCATATTTTTTATAATGATCAATATATTCATTTATATTATTATAAGTATTTACTTGATTTATTATAGTATTTGATATATTATTTTTATTATAAAGAATATTTTTTAAAAAATTATGTATTTTATTTAAATGAAAAAAGAAACTTTTTCTGAATAATATAGATAAAGCTTTAGATTCAACAAAACCATAATCATTTACTGGGAAAATTTTTTTTTTTTTTTTATCATCTACATCTACATATGTAAAACACCATGCTTTTTTATATTTTATAAAATTTACTCCTTTAAGTTTTGATGTAAGTATTTTATCTTTTATTAAATTTGTATTTTTTCTTACTCGTTTTTTTTTTGTACATTTTAAAATACAAAAAATTTTGTAATTAAAATATGATATAAAATAATAAGGAAATATCATACACATCCATGGAGTATTTAATTTATTTTCAAATATCATTTCTAATTCTTTTATGTTTTCATTTTGTTTTTTATTATTTTTTACTTTTAATAAATAGTTTTTATAAAAAGATTCTATTTTATTCCTAAAATAATGATGATATTTTTCTTCTAAGTTATTTAATTCTACTAATACCCATTCTGTTTTTATTTTTAGAAACTGAAGAAATATATGTTTTTCTTCATCATTAGTATATTTACATGAATTCATATATTTTAATAATTTATCTTTGTAAGCAAAATAATTTTCATCATTTTTTATTTTATTACTATTACTATGTAAAACAAAGTTATTTTTAGTATTATTAAAAAATATATCTTCTTCATTATTTTTTAAATTATCATTATATGATGTAAGATCTTTGTCTTTTTTGTAATCTCCATTTATAAAATTACAACTATTATGGTGTTTAGAATTTATGTCTTCCATATGTTCGTATGTATTTATATTATTTATAATTTTATCTTTATCATATATATGATTATCCTCTATTAAAGGATTTCTGCAATTTATTTTATTCAACGTCAAGTCAATATTGTCAATACATGATATATTTTTGGTTTTTGTGTTATTAATACTATTATGAATTAGATTATTCTGATTATAATTATTTACTGTATCATAATTATTATTCTCACGGTTATATGTATCACAATTATTCATATTTATTAAATTGTTTGTTGTTGTTTTGTTGTTTCCTTCCTTTTCCTTTATATCCACATCTACATATACATGTACACCTTTCTGTTCATTTTTATTAACCAAATGATCTTTTTTCAAATCAGAATTGTTATTAAATGTATTATTTCTTTCTACTAAAGTATACATCATATTAACAAAATCGTTCGTATCTTTTATTATTTTTTCTTCTGGTACTGAACACATTTTCTTTCTTTTATATTCATTATTTTTTAATACATTATCTGGGACATTTTCAGTATCACAAGAAAGTGTTTCATCATTTTCCAATGTATTACTAAATAATTTAAAATTTTTACTTTTATCAATTAAGTTATCATCATAATTATTATGTAAAGATGAATCAGCATTCATATGATTGTGTATATAATTCTCTCTATCATTTTTTCTTTTTCCTGTATTTATAACACTATTTTTTTTTTCATTTAATATATTTGATAAATTATTATCACACAAGTTATTATTTTTAGAATATGTTTTTTCTATGTGATCTTGAAGAATATTAATAGTATTTGTTTTTTTTTTTTTTTTTTTTTTTTCATTTATTGTATCATCATCATAAGAATAATGTTGCGTTTCATCCATAATATTATTATTATTTGTTATATTAAATTTTTTATTATCCCCATAATATTTATCATTCTCATCATTACATTTCTCATTAGTATTTATATTATGAACTGTTTTTTTTTTTTTTGGAATTTTATTTTTAATTATTTTTATTTCTTTTGTGTTTCTTTCATTATCATTGATATTATCATTTTCATCAGTAGAATATTTTTCCTTAACCTTTTCGTCATTATATATATTCAAGAAAGCATTTATGTATAGTATGTCTCTATTCCCATCATCTAGATTGTTATTGTTATCTTTTTTATTGTCATATAATATACCTACATCTTTATAATTATCATTTAAAACCTCGTTAAATTCTTCTTTTGCTTTTAAAGAAAATGAATATGCATGTGAACTAGGATTAAGATTTTTTAATCTCCATTCAATACATTTTTTTTTTGCTAGTAAATTTCCATATTTAAAAGAAGAAAAAAATTTTTTATATCTAACTCCATCTTTATATACAAAAGTAGACCATCCATTTCTGGTAGGGTCATAACATATACCTCTATATTTTTTTCCAATCAATTTATTTGTAATTTCTAACATTTTCTTTAATTTCATTTTATTTATATTATCTTTTTCACTGGACATATCATTGTGATTACAAATATTATTCACATTTTTTGAAATGATATTATTATTTTGGTCAATATTACAACTTGTATTTTTTATATTATTTATGAAAAAATTATTATCATTTGTAGTGTTATTATTTGAGTTATAATTGTTATTATCTAAATGTTCATTATGATAATTCTGTGGTTTTTCTTTATTATTATTATTATTATGTTCATGTTCATGTTCATGTTCATTTTCATGTTCATGTTCATGTTCATGTTCATGTTCATTTTCATGCTCATGCACATGCTTCCTTTTTTTCTTGATGTCCTTGTCGTGGTTGTTGACGTTGTTCTTTTTGTTATTGTTATGATGATTGTCGATAAGGTTTTTTTCACTGCCATTTTTTTTTAATAAAATCTCTAACGAGGGGTCATTTATTTCAGTATCATTTTTATACATATCATTTGTTTTACTTATTTTTTCTTCTAATGACATATGAGAACTTTTAGTTTCATTTTCTTCTGTTATTTGATTATTATACGTATTATTACTATCCATTATATCTGTTTGTTCTAATCCTACATTTGATACATTTTTGTATTCAAAATTTTTACAGTTTTGATAATTTAATAGATAAGAAGATGTGTCATCATGTTTATAATAATTCTCGCTATCACTTATAAGGTCCCCATTGGTTAAATTTATATCTCTTTCATTGATATTCATCATATTATAATTGTTTGGATCTTCTTCAAAGGAATTCATATCTATCATTGGACTATTTATGGAGCACTTATTAATGTGGTCATTTATGTTATTATCATTCATGTTATTATCATTCATGTTATTATCATTCATGTTATCATCATTCATGTTATTATCATTCATGTTATTATCATACATGTTATTATCATTCATGTTATTATCATTTATGTTATTATCATTCATTTTATTATCATTCATGTTATTATCATTCATGTTATTATCATTCATGTTATTATCATACATGTTATTATCATTCATGTTATTATCATTTATGGTACAATTATTTATCAACACATTGTTATTAAAAATATTCAAATTGTTATTCGGATTTATATTCCTTTTATTATTATTATTTGATATAAATTGATTATAATTATTTGATATATTCGATTCATAATTTATAAAATTATTATTTGTTAAATTTACATCTTGATCGCATAAAATATTTGAAGCAGTGTTATTTTTATTTTCATAATAATATGATCCATTCGTTAACAAGGGAAAAGAACATTCATATGAATTTCTACTATCAAATACACTAGCATTATTATTATTATTATTATCATCATTATTTTTAATAGAATCAAAATTGTTATTGTTACTATGAATATTATTACTATCATAAACATTCATATCATTAATATTGTTACAAATAATGTTTTTATTTATGTCATTCTCATTATTTAATATATTTATATCATAATAACTTTCTTCTTTATCACTTATATATTCTCCAAGAGAGTCTTTATTATCCATAATAGTACATTTATTAGGTTCATTTTCATATATATCAAAATTATGTCTTTCAACATTTATCATATTGTTGGTCTTATATATATAAGGATAAATACCTTTAATATTGTCATTTTGAATTATATCATTATTAGATATATTATCTGCTCCATCCATATAATTATTATTATAAAATAAATTATTAACATTATTTGATAAATCATAACCATATGTATTATAATTCATAGGGTTCAAATTTTGTTCATTGCTTATATTATTTATATAATTATTATTAGATGATATCATATTGTTTTTATAATTCATATTATATATATTATTATGATACATATCATTATTTATATTATTATTATTGATATTATTACTATTTATATTATTATTGTTAATATTATTATTGTTAATATTATTATTGTTAATATTATTATTGTTAATATTATTATTATTTACATTATTATACATATTATTAAACATATTTATATTGTTTTCAATATTGTTCATATCTACATTTATTAAATCACTGAATTTTTCCATATTACTATTAGGTAAGAGAAAATTATTTTCTCGAGGAATATTTTTTAAATTGTCATTGCTTTCTTTTCTATTGATTTGATTATTATTTTGATTGCAAGTCCGTATAAGGTTTTCCATAATTTCTGAGTGTGTTAACTTAATATTATTGTTATTAAATATATTATTTGGTGTTATAATATGATTATTATTAAATATAATATTTTCTTTTTTTTTGGTTCTTGGTAATAATTGATTATAAAATGATTTTTTTTTTTTGATATTGTTGTAATATGTAACTGTATTATTATTTAATTCATTTAAGATATCGTCATTATGTTGATATGAATGTAATATATAATTATCATATTCTATCATATTATTATAATAATTATTAGAAAGATACATTAACCTTTTTAATATGTTATCAGTTCTATTTATATTATATATAATATCATTTATATCTTCATTTGAACATATACTTATATCATCTGCATTATCATTATGAGTCATTAAATTGGGTTCTATAAAATTGTCTTTATTTTTAAACTTCTTATTTATTTGATTAAAACAATTATTATTACTAAATAGTTCTTCTAACATATTCCTATTTTCATTAATATTAAAATAATTAAAATTATCATTATGGTAATAATAATTATTATTATTATGATAATTGTTATAATTATTATGATAATTGTTATAATTATTATGATAATTATTATAATTATGATAATAATTATCATTATTATTATTGTCATTATTATTATTATTATTATTGTCATTATGATTATTATCATTATTATTATTATCATTATGATTATTATCATTATTATTATTATCATTATGATTATTATCATTATGATTATTATCATTATTATTATTATCATTATTATTATCATTATGATTATCATTATTATGGTTGTTGATGTTTCCTTTCCATATATTATCATATGAAATATTTGGAATATCCATTTTTTGAGTTGAATTTTCTAATTTTAAAAGATTATGTAATAATTTATCATTTATAGTTAAGATATTATCTGTTCTTTTTAAATTCATCATTTGCTTGTATACATCATTTAGTTCATACTTTATTTTATCTAATATATTGAATGGATTTTCTTCATAAATATAATTATGTATATCTGATTTTATATTATTCCATTTTTTTTTTAAAAAAGAATTATATTTCAAATTATTATATGCTATAATTTGATTATTATTAATATGTATTTGTTTATTTTTGTTAATATTAGTACTTATTTCTTTATCAATATTTATATAATCTATATCATTTAATTTTATATTTGTTCTTCCATTTGTATTTTTAAAATTTTGTTCGTCTTCAATAATATTCATATGATTTTCATCATCATATGTTATTATATTATCACTAATACTTTGAAACGTACGCAAATTACTTGTTTGTATAGGATTCATAGGATTCATATTATACATTTTTTCATTTATATGATCACCCTCAAAAATATCCTGAACGTTTTTTTTTTTCATTATTATTTCATTAATATTATTAATAGATGTGATAATATATTCAAGTTTTTTATTTATTTGAATTAACATATTTCTATCCATATTATTTATTATATGATGATCATCATTATCACAATTCAATGAACAGATTATTTTTTCATCTGTTGCAGGTAAAGTATTACTAATAGTATGTTTATCTAATTGCATATGTGAGTTTGAATCATTTTGGCTAGTGTCTAAATTTGTTTTTTTTAAATTATATAATGTTTGATTATATGTTTCTTCATGTTTATCATCATATTTAATATTTTTTTTTTCATTTTCCTCATGATCATATATATTTAAATAATCATTACTTTGATTTATATCCTTCTGTATTTTATTTGATTTAGTGATATTAATATCATTATTTATTTGTAACAATATATTAGAAAAATTATATATTATTTTTTGATATACCATATATATGGTTAAATGAAGTTTATGTAATTGAGATGCACATTTTTTACTCATAAAAAACCATATTTCAAAGGGTGGATACATAGGTGGTTGTGGTAATAAAACTGATAATAATTGTCTTATATATGAATATTTTTCATTATTAGAAGTATATATATTATTTTTTTTTGTTTTATCCAATTTTTTATTTTTTGAAAATATTTCTTTTGCTAATATTAATATCAAATTTCGATTTCTTAAAAGTTTATTATATAATAATCTTAATGTTTCAATATAATAATCCAAATAAGAAAAATAATTATTTATATTAGGTATATTATTAAAGAATCTATTCGATATATTTTTTTTTATATTATATAATATTAATTGATTATTTATATTATTTCTTTTTAAATAATCTTTATAAATTACAGAAGTACTATTATCATCGTCATTCTCATTATCATTATATATTTCATTATTTAGATTATTTAATAATGATTGTAAATAAATACTATATAACATCTTCTTATTCAACATATCATCATATTTATTATTATTATTATTTATGTTATTTTTTTTATTATCTTTGAATAAACTAAGTTCATATGAGTTACTTCTATTCGTATATTTGCTTTTATTATTTATGCAATTATTATTATACAACGAATTTGAAAAATTACCATCCCAAGGAGAATTATAGTTATTATCATTATTATTATCACCATTAACTTTAATATCACCACTAATTTTAATATCATTATTTATTTTATTGTCACCACTAATTTTAATATCATTATTTATTTTATTATCACCACTAATTTTAATATCATTATTTATTTTATTGTCACCATTAATTTTAATATCATTATTTATTTTATTATCACCATTAATTTTTATATCATGATTTATTTTATTATCACCATTAATTTTTATATCATTATTTATTTTATTATCACCATTAATTTTTATATCATGATTTATTTTATTATCACCATTAATTTTTATATCATGATTTTTTTTATTATCCATATTAACAGGTCCCATCATATTGATATTATAACAATCCGTTTTATATGTTTCCAAATCTATATGTGAATTTTCTTCATTTAAGGCAGATATATTAAAATTCATATCATATAATCCATCTATATTTTCATTTTTATCACCTACAATATTTATATTATTATATGTTTGCTTCCACAGAATATTATCCTTGTCACTAATATATTGATCAGATAAATTATTCATATATGATTGAATTGTATTTCCATTTTTTTCTTTTCTTTGAATAAAATTATTTATATTATTATATATAGGATGTTTATAATTTAATATGTCTATATTATTGGAAGCCATCATATTATTATGATATAATTTTTTATCCTCTATAAAATGAGATTTTTCATTATTAATAAATGTATTATTTTGTACAACTGATATATTTTTACAATTTGATAAATTCTTCTCATTATGTATATTTTTTACATGTTTGTCATTATTATAATTTACAAACATTTTATTCAATATAGGAGTTGCATTAGGTTCTGTGTTCATATTATGATTTATCATATTATTATATAATTCTGTATTTATATTTTCATTATAATTATTAAGAAAAGACATATTTATATTTTGTCCAGTATCTATATTATTATAAATATTATTATTATTATAATTATTTTGATAATGCTTATTATTATTATTACAATTATTATTATAATTATTATTATTATGATATAATTTTTTTATTGAATTATTATCATACATTGGTAAATTATAATTATTAAAGTTTTGAACATTACAATTTGAGTGAGTATACATATTGTGTGCAGATATAATATCTTCATGATTGTAATTAGATATGTTATTATTATTATTACTATATTTTACCATATGATAATTATTTTTATTATGATAATTCATATTATTTTTGTAAATGGTCGGTTTATTATATGACTCTGAATGTACGTTATTTACACAATTACCATTATTTATATTATTTATAATTTCATTATTATTCATATTATCAATATTATTTATATTATTCATATTATCAATATTATTTATATTATTCATATTATCAATATTATTTATATTATTCATATTATCAATATTACTTATATTATTCATATTATCAATATTATTTATATTATTAATATTATCAATATTACTTATATTATTCATATTATCAATATTACTTATATTATTCATATTATCAATATTCTTTATATTATTCATATTATCAATATTCTTTATATTATTCATATTATCAATATTATTTATATTATTCATATTATCAATATTATTTATATTATTCATATTATCAAACCTATTATTATGTTTAATATAATTATTATACTTATTTTCCCCCCCCACACTATTCTTGAGAAATGAATTTACACTACAATTATTATTATCAGGATATTCATTAAGATGATATATATTATTAACGTTTGAGGGGGTTAATTTATTTTCATTGTTACCTTTCATATAATAATTCATCATGTCATGTTTATTTACATATAAATTGTTACTATAATTATTATTGTTGTTGTTCTTATTACTTATTTCATAATTATTATTATTATATAAGTATTGATTTTTTGAAAGAAGTTCATTTGTATTTCTTTTATTTATATGTAAATGATAAGATTCATTATTACATGGTATTATATTATTATTACATGGTATTATATTATTATTACATGGTATTATATTATTATCCCGTGGTATTATATTATTATCACATGGTATTATATTATTATCACATGGTATTATATTATTATCACATGGTATTATATTATTATCACGTGGTAATATATTATTATCATGTGGTATTATATCATTTTCTTTTTTATACGAACCGAGAAAAAAAGGATTATTTTGTTGATTTTGTTGGGTATATATATTGACATTTTCATTTTCATATATTTTGATTGGATCATTTTTTTTTTCTTTACAAGTAAGATCTATATCTTCATAAGTGAATGGAAAATTATTATATATTTGTGTTAGTCCATTTTTAACAGTTATTAAATTAGAGTTATTCATATTTTGTACATTTTCTCTGTTATTTATCAAAGTCATTTCATGAATATAATTATTATTTGTATAATCTGCATTATTATGTTGATTATTAATGTATTCATTTCTATGACATGGAATATTGTCATATTCATCTTGATAAAATTCTCTACTATTTGTACTGTTGAATTCACTTTTATTTTCCATTATTATATTATTTAAAAGTTTTTGGATATTTTATATTTCTTCTATCTTTTTAAGGGAAAGCATAAATATAATTCAGAGATGTAATCATCAACTGAATTTTTTATTTTATTTCTTTTGATATATAATATCATATGAATAACAATATAGAAAATAAATATGATAGTAAGAATTTATATTATATAAATAAATAAATAAAATATATATAAATATATATATTTTAGTTAAATGTTTACGAAATATTTTGAGATTCTTTCATTAATTTATATAGGATATTATTATATGCAAACATATCTCTTTTTTATTTTTAAAATAAATTATTTTTATCTATAATTTTATGAACATGAAAAAAAAAATATATATTATATATATATATATATATATATATTTATATATATAATATTTTATATTTAATATAATTTTAAAGATTAATTATTTATAGTATAAAATAAAATGAATGTTCTTTATTATTTTAAGCTCTTGATAAAATAAAAAATATAAATATATAATATATGACATATTTATAACTACCAATATATTTTTATATTTTATTTTTTTAAGATTCATTAAACTGATGTTTTCTATATATTCCTTTTTATTAAAAAATAACAACAAAAATATAAAAAATGTGTGAAGGAAAATAAAAATATACTGTAAATATGGATGAAGAAAAAATTGAAATGGCGATTATTATATGGATATTATATATATATGTATATATAATTATATATATATATATATATATATATATATATATTTAATATGTATAATATATTTTGAGTAGGCTAATACAGCAGATTATTTTTAAAAAATATATAAAAATAAATTATTCCCTTATATTTTACCGAATTTCTCAAAAACAAAAAAAAAAAAATGAAATTTTTTTAATATTCATTTTTTTCTTTTTAATATTTAATCATAAAACAAAAAAGGAAGAAAAAACAAAAAACTTAACATAAATATATATATATATATATATAATATTAATATAGTACATATATATATTCATATTTTTGTTCGAGACCTATGATATAATTATATATATAATAATGACCATTTTTCTTTTTTTTTTTTTTTTTTTGTTGTAAAGAAAACATTTTAAAAGAAAAAAAAAAAAATTTTTTTTTGGGAAATAAAAAAAAGGAAATATGGAAAAATATAATTATTTATTGTTCGAAAAAATTTCCTTTATATATTATATATATATATATATATATATATATATTTATGTGCATGTAATTTTTATGAGGACAATGAAATAAGGATCTTCAATTTTTTTTTTCTTTTTTTTATTATTATATCTTTATAAATAAATAAAATAATATATTTCTACAAATAATATAATATTCATAAGGTACAAATGTTTCGTACTTAATTTTTTTTTCTTTATAAAATAAATTATAAATATTATACATAAATATATATTATAATATATATTTATTTATACACATGCATATTTTAAGGGTTCCAAAACTTTTAGTACAAAGGACATTAAAAATAATTTTATTTGAATAAAAAAATAAAATATAAAAATATATGTTATATATCCTAGATTATACTTAATTATATTGATTATATTATATTATATTATATTATATTTTTATATATATATTTTTTTTTTTTGCTATGTTCTTAAAAAAAATATATATGTCGATTTAATTATATTTTTCTTTTATTTTTGTGGTTATGTACTTTAATTATAAATATATAGTTTATATATTATATATATATGAGCCAAAAAAAAAAAAAAAAAAAAATTAATAATAATAGAAATAATAATAAAATACAAGATTATGGGTCAAATAATGCACTAATTATTTTGTTTTTATTACTATTTATTTTTATTTCCTTAATTATAAAAAATTTATATTGAAAAGCATAAAAATAATATATGAATTAAAAGTTATCAGAATAATAAATATATCATATATAACTACATACATAAATATAATACATGCTAATTCGATAGATTCATTAATCGTACATTAATATAATAAATAAACAGTACATAAATATAATACATAAAAATACATACATAATACATAAATAATATATATACATAAATAATATATATACATAAATAATATATATATATAAATAAAATACATAAATACTAAATACATACATAATATACATACTTACATAATACATAATATACAAACTGCATACATATATATAATTATTTTTTTTATTATTAAATATACAACTTACAATAAAATAAATAAAATTATATATAATAGCATGTTATATTTATATATATATATATATATATATATATTATAAATATAAATATTAATATATAAAGAATATACAGGATTATATATCTTTATAATAATCAATTATAAAATGATAAATATAAAAAAATAAAATAATAAATGATTATTAGATTATAATACATTATATTTCTCTTCATATGCTCTAGTATTTCTTTTTATTTTATATATAACATTTCAATATACATTTATTTAAAAAAATATATTATAAAATAAATATTTTATTTTAATTTTTTTTTTAATCATAGCTTTTTTTTCATTAAAATTGATCAATATACTTTTTATTTTTATAATTTTCTTTTTTTTTTTTTTAATTTTATATTTATTTAATTTTATAAAGTTTTTAGCATTTAAAAAAAAAAAAAAAAAAAAAAAAAAAAATATTATGCATATATTATTTATATTAAAATAAAATAAAATAAGAAGTATAAAATTTTTAAAACCAAATTATCAAAATTTATATATGCATTTATATCATTTCTTTTAAAAAGGAAGAAAAAAAAAAAAAAAAAAGGATATATATTATAATATATTTATTATTATTTTATATGAATTATAAATAAATTTATTATTATTATTATTTTATTTTTTTTCTCTTCACTCGCTATTTATAATTTGATTTTATTTATTTGTTCTAATTTTAATTGTACATATATATTTATATAATATATAATATATTTGTATTTTTATTTTTACTATTAAATTTACCTTTGTAACAAAACCTGAGATCCCTGCTTTCTTCCATTTAATTTTTAATCATGACATTGATAGAAAACTTAAGCTCTGATAAAACATTCCTGGAAAATAATCAATATACGGATGAAGGTGATAAAAAACTTACACACATGTGAAAATATAAATATATATATGTTATATGTGTATATGCCATGATTATATTTTTGTATGAAAATATATAAAACCTTCACACCATTATTCTTAACCTTATTTTTATATTATTTTGTAGGTGTAAAAGTTTATGAGTTTATTTTTGGAGAGTAATATTATAAGAAAAAGAAAAAAAAAACAAAAAAAAAAAAAAATATATATATATATATATAATATAATTAATAATGTGCATTGATTTAATTTTTTTATTTAATATATATTCTATTTATATATATTAATATAATATTTTCGTTTAATTTTTATTAACAGAAATTATATATCATCCGGAGGTTTGGAAGCCACAAAAAAAATCTTGAGCGATATTGAACTTAATGAAAATTCGAAAGTTTTAGGTAAATAAAAAAAAAAAGAAAGAAAGAAATAACATGTAAATATAAATATATAAATATATATATATATATATATATATATTATTTATGTATGTACTTTGGTTTTATTTATATAGATATCGGATCTGGTTTAGGAGGTGGTTGTATGTATATCAATGAGAAATATGGAGCACATACTCACGGTATTGATATATGTTCTAATATTGTAAATATGGCTAATGAAAGGGTTAGTGGAAATAACAAAATTATTTTCGAAGCTAATGATATATTAACAAAAGAATTTCCTGAGAACTATTTTGATTTAATTTATAGTAGAGATGCAATATTACATTTATCCCTTGAAAATAAAAATAAATTATTCCAGAAATGTTACAAGTGGTTGAAACCAAAAGGTACTTTATTAATTACAGATTATTGTGCAGCAGAAAAAGAAAATTGGGATGATGAATTTAAAGAATATGTAAAACAAAGGAAATATACCTTAATAACTGTTGAAGAATATGCTGATACTTTATCTGCTTGTAATTTTAAAAATGTTATATCAAAAGATTTAAGTGATTATTGGAATAAACTATTAGAATTAGAACTTAAAAAATTACATGAAAATAAAGAAGAATTTTTGAAATTGTTTTCAGAAAATAAATTTATTAGTCTTGATGATGGCTGGTCAAGAAAAATTAAGGATAGCAAGAGGAAAATGCAAAGATGGGGTTATTTTAAGGCCACCAAAAATTAAAAGGAAAAAATATATGTGCATATGTAAACAAATATATATATATGAACACATATGTATATCAACATATAATATATATATATATATATATATATATATATATATATATTATATATATATAATAATTAATTATTATTAAATACACACACATACCTTCTTGTTAGTATATATTTACTGTATCCCGATGCATAATATGCAGTTGTTGTATAATACACCTATTAGATAAATACACGCAGAAGCATATATTTTTAGTTGTTCAATTTTTATGTAATTCATTTTTGTGTAGTATATGTTTAAGTATATTATGCATACCTTGTAAGTGCATAAAATCGTACCATACGTATGTTTGTGTATAGATATAATTTCGTTCATGATAAAAAAAAAAAAAAGAATAATTAGATTATATTTTTATTAATATAAAAGAAATATGTTTTATATTATTCTAATAAAAAGAGTAAAATTTAGTAGTATATATATATATATATATATATATATATATATATATATATATTTGTAACATAAAAGTGGTAAATTATATATATATTATTTAGTTGTGAGAATTGTACATATATATATATATATATATATATATATGTACATATTTTCCTTTTATCTCTCATAACTATGCATTATATATAATGTTAACATTTATATAATTGTACTTTGTTTGTAAATTCATTTTACTCTTTCATATAATTAATAAGGAGTTTTATTCATTCATTTATTATTCATAAAAAAAAAAAAAATTAAATGCATTTTATTTTTTTTTTTATATCTTAAATATAATTAAACTTCTTATTAATTAAAAACAAATCAAATAAATTATAAATAGAAAAATATACAAATAATAAATATGTAAACATATATGTAATATATATATCAAAAAGTTGGATGCTATATAAAATAATTTTAGTTAACATTTTTACCTCTATATTGTATTATTTATCATCAAAATATTACATATAGAAATATATGATTCATATTTGTTATATATATGTTTATATATAGAGAGAAATAAAGAAAAAAGTCAATAAATTATTGTAGACAAGGTAAGCGTTTAATATGATAATCAAAAAGAATTATGAAATTTTTTTTTTATCTTTATTATTAAATGAACATAAGTTTCATTAAAAAAAAAAAAAAAAAAAAAAAAAAAGAAAAAATAGTAACAAATAATTATTATCCTAATTTAAAAATGAGCCAAAAGAAAAAAAGAAAAAAAGAAAAAAAGAAAAAAAAAAAAAAAAAAAAAAAAAAACAATAAAATAAAATAAAATAAAATAAAATAATAAATTAAAATAAAAAATATAAAAATAATAATAATATGATAATAATTATAATAACATTTCTTATAATTTAAGAATTTGTATTATATTTTTAATTTTTTCAAATACATAAATAAAGTATTATATATATATATATATATATATATATATGTATATATTTATGTGTATAATATTTATATGTACACGTTTATATTTATGTATAATATTATTCATTAAAAATATACTTGAAAAAAAATAAAAAAAAAAAATAAAAGTTCTTTTATTTATTCTCCCAATGAATTAAATTAGTATTGTTTTTTTTTTTTTTTTTTTTAAATTTTTTTTTTTTTTTTTTATCAGAACAAAGTAAATTGAGGATGATTCTTAGAGCAATTTATAACATTGCCAACAACTTTATATTCTAGTTTCTGTCCAAGGAAATTTACATCTCTTTGTTTTTTGTTAATATATTTTGTATTTTGTTGATTATCCATATATTCAGGTGATGATATATATTCATTATCTGAATTAAATGGTAAATCATTAAAATCATCCGTTTTGTTGGAAAAGTTCATTGTTCGTTTGGTTTCACTATTATTTGATGAAACATTTTCTCTAGAAGAATTTTCTTTTGTTGTATTTGTACAATTATCTTTTTTATTTTTGAAGTCATAACTTCTTTTTTTTGTACTTATTATTTTTATAGGTGTTTCAAAATCATAATTATTAAAAAATTCATTAGTGCTTTCACTTCCATAACTAGGTTTTTTATTACTATGCCTAAATTTATAATAAGGTGAATTATCCATCATAATATTATTAGCAAATATTGATTCATTATTTTCATTACATATATTTTCTCTTTTTAATTTTTTTATAGACATATGCTCATCTTTATATAGACCTTTTACTTTATCTTTCATATTTTCTGAAGGTGTCTTATCTAAGGATTTTATATATTTAACATCTGAATCATCAAATGATGTATATATATTCTTCAAATCATAATTTTCCTCATTATTCGGTCCAATTTCATTACTATAAAATAAGCTATATGCTTTTCTTTTTTTTTGTTTACCAAATTCATCTACTAAACTTTCTTCCATCATATTATTTATAAAATTACTATTAAAATTATTAAAATCTACAACCTTTACAAATTCGTTCGTATATGACTGATCATCTAAATCATTCAAGTTTTTATAAAATTCTGGATTTTCCGTTTGCTTAAGCCAAGCTTTGATATAATTGTCTTCTTTCCATGACGCATTTTGAAAACTCCTATTCATTTTTCCTTTTCTCATGTTTAATTTATATGTGTTTTTTTTTTTTTTTTTTTAGCTATCTTATAATATTCTTTTGTTTTTCTTTTTTTTCCTACTTTATATATTTTTATAAACAAATACAAAGTACATATATATATTTGATAAATATAAAATAAGGATTAAATTACAAATAAAAAAAAAAAAAAGAAATTTTTATAATTATACAAGTTATATACTTTTATAATTTCTTTTTTTCTTCTTTTTCTAATACTTATTTTATATGTGAAAATTTTACATAAAATAAAGAAAAAAAATTGAGGAAAAAAGAAAAAATAAGAAAGAAAAAAAACACTACAAAAATGAATATATATATTACATGTCACATAATATACATGTCATATAATATACATGACATATAACATACAATTATGTATAAACAATATAATTTATTTTTCAATACTTTAATTTATTATACCTTTGAATATAATTCTACATAATACATAAAATGTTAATCCATATATATTATATATATATATTTATTTTTTAGTTTAGACTTATATTCATTTATATAATATATTATATGTAATAAAATTTATCAGTTATTTACATAAATACATTTGTGTAACATTGTAACCATTGATGTATGAAGATATTTATGCATTCAAAATATGTATTAATGAAGAGAAAAAAAAAAAAAAATATATATATATATATATATATATATATATATACATATTTATGTATTATATATTTCTACTCATTCTAATTCCTTTTTTTATATATATTCGTACGTCTATAATATTATGGAAGTCTATGGTTTCACAAAAGAAAATTCTTTATATAAATATCGTATATCCATATGTTTTAATTAAAAAAAAAAAAAAAATAGACTTAAAAATTCATCATATATTACTATATTTTATATGCATGTATATTATATATTTTTATGTGTATTCCAACATTATATTTAAAAAAAAAAAAAAAATTAAATTAAAAAACTACAAAAGGGACATATATATATATATATATATATATATTATAACAACATCTAATAATTTTGGACGAAAAATAAAATCACAATATAAAATAAATAAAATATCACTCATAATTTCTGAACGTAAATATTTCTCATTTTTATAATGCATATATCATGAAAAAAAGAAAAATAAATTAAAAGAAAAAGCATATATATTTATATATAAATAATACACACAAGTATGCATATATATTAAACATATATATATAAATATATTTCAAAGGGGTGCAGGCATATTCAAACAAAAATGAATGAAAAAATTCACTTTAGAAAGGATATAAAACACATATATGTATATATATATATATATATATATATATATTATATAAATATAACAATTATGTTATATGATATTATTTTAATTTATGTCCTCTACTTTTATATTTTTGCTTCCTAACAATACAACAATATTTGGATATGCATACATGCCTTTAAAAAGGTGCAAACATTTTCACAAACATGTTATTATATACATTTATATAAATATTTAATGATATATATTAGTCCATTTGTTTAAATAATAATAAAGAGTTTATGGATATCATATATATATCTTAAAATAAAAAAAAAATGCATACATATATATGTATATATATATATATTGAACATATATGTATATACTTAAATACTTTTCTTTATTATAATGTACTCACAAATAAATATAAATTACTTAAAAGTTAAAATAATCCTTTCAGTATAAATAAATAAATAAATATATATATATATCATTTAAAAGAAATCGAATAATATAAATGACATAAAACGATTGAACAAAAAAAATATAAGAAAAAAGATAATAAAAAAAAAAAAAAAGTACATATAAAAATATATATATATACACAAATATACATAAGATTAAAAGATAAAAATATCTTTAATATTGTTTTTATATTATATAAATAAGTATATATGGTGCCTAATATAATTTAAAAAATAAAATAAAATAAAATAATATTAATAATATATAAAAATATGTATATAAGTCATGATGCTAAATAATTGGACAAAAATATATATATATATATATATATTTGTATAATCTTATATATGCATATAAATAAATATTATATATATATAACTATGCAAATATATAAGAGAAAATAAAAAAAAGAACACAAAAAATTACATATCTAGAAGTTCTTTACATTGCTTTAAACA
The DNA here is from genome assembly GCA_900097035.1 of Plasmodium blacklocki (nom. inval.). NCBI lineage: Eukaryota > Apicomplexa > Aconoidasida > Haemosporida > Plasmodiidae > Plasmodium > Plasmodium blacklocki (nom. inval.). Next base: position 1,569,306 of record LT969562.1, read on the forward strand.
AAACAAGTTTTCTAATATAGTATTTTATTAAATTTATACATTTTCAACATTAAAATATTAGTTATGTAATTTGTCAATTTTTTTTTTTTTTCATTATACATACATATATATAATATGTATTTGTTAATATAATGCTTCATATATACTTCCAACGCAGTATGCATACAATAATGAATTCACAATTGTATTGTGTATCATCTGCATTTTCTTTATATATATATATATATTAAATATCACATTATATATATTTCTAATACGTATACTAAATATGAATGACAAATGTAAAAAAAAAAAGAAAAACAAAAAAAAGAACAGTTTGAAATATTTGTTATTTGATATGATTTTTTTCTGTTTATACATATATTATATATTTATATTATTCGTTGATATGAATGATTTTATTTTATTTTTGAAAGGAGGCATAAATTGTGCATATTTATGAAAACTTTTTTTTTTTTTTTTTAATTTTGTGAGTTCATTACGTCTAATTTATGAAATATTAAATAAAATTTTAAAATACAATAAAAAAAGTAAATAAATGAATAAGTACATAAAATATATATATATTTAAAATATATATATATATATATATTTTTTTTTTCTCCCCTTGCTACACATATATGTACAAATATATTAATATTCTTAATTCTTTTATATTTTATTTAATGCATGTGTGCATCCATTAAGTAATCACTGTTTTCTTTTTCCTAATGTATTGAATAAGATATGAAAAAAAAAAAAAAAAAAAAAGGCAGAACATATAATTTACAAATTATATGATAAATAGAAAAAGATGCAATGAGGGATATTATAAATTAAAAAATAATTTTCAAGTTTATTTAATCTAAGGGCCTGCGTGCCTACGTGAAAAATGTGAATAAAAATAAATACGTACATAAGGATATTTATATATATAATATATTTTTATGTTTTATATATATACTACTTATTTTATATAATTTTTTTTTAGTATTTTAATGCAATTAAATTTTTAAAATTAAAGAAAATATTTATTAATTATTATATTAAAAATATATATATATATATATATATATATATATATATATATAATAATTTGTTGTATGCTACAATTATATATTTATATGTTGTATATTATATTATATTTATTTATGTTCTCCTTTTTGTTATACTATTATACATATGTATAGAAAAAATATATATATATACATAAATTATAATATAAATATATATTTACATATATATATATTTGAATACAAATTAATTGATTAATATAACATTTTTGTAAATTATATCCTATATTATTTTTACATTATACATATATATATATATATATATATATATATATATATATATATATATATAATACTTATTTATTTTATCATAATAATATATAATTTAATTAATTTTTTCTTCCAGTTTTTATTTTATTTTTTATTTTTTTTTATTTTTCCTGTTCTCTTTCTATTTTGTTTTTGTAAATTTTAAAAATATTATATATATTATGTATGTGATTTTATTTATATATTTAAAAAATTATGACAAATAATATAAAAAAAAAAAAAATTATATTATAATTAAAATAATTAATAATGCCTTATCTCATTTGGTTTAGTAGTCATAACAAATATGATGACTGTAAAATTAGTGAATTAAATTCCTTGCTGGAAATATATGGATATGGAAAAAAGGAGTATAACGAAAAAGAAAAAGAAAATGATAGAGAGAAAGACGAAGGATATAATATGAATCAAATAGAATTATTTGAATCAGTAAAAAAATGTTGTGATAGAAGAAATAGAGAATGGGAAGAGAAATTTAATATTAGTAGAATGATTACAAATAAGTTTAGAAATGAAGTATTTCTTAAAATAAATATATCAGAAGAAGATTTATGGGTAAATGTAATATCAAGGAGTGTTTTAATAAAAGGTGTTATTGAATTATGGAGTGAAGGAAATTCATATAATGAAATATTAAAAGAATTATTATTAAAAAAAGATTTATTTGAAAAAACATTGAAAGATAAGAAATGGTGTTTTTGTTTTAATTCATATGGGAAAATAATTAATCAAGAAGAAAAAGTAGATAAAATGAATTTTTTTAAAATATTATTAGAACCTTATACAAATATTGATTTAATAAATCCACAAGTACAAATTGGATTAATTGAAGAATATGAACAAGAAAGTAATCATTCCAATATTTTAAAAAAAATTTATTTTGGAAAATGTATTGCTCTTCGTAGAAATCAATATATGAATAATTTAAATAAAATAAAAAATCATCATAAAATAATTGGAAAACCAAAAATAGCATGGTGGACTTTATATGCATTAAATAAAAGACCAATATTAGGACCGACAACAACTGATAATGATTTAGCATTTATTATGTGTAATATAGCAAAAATAAAAAAAGGTCATATTGTTTTAGATCCTTTTGTTGGTTCAGGTGGTTTATTAATAACAAGTTCCATTTTTGATGCTATTTGTATTGGTAATGATATTGATATAAGATTATTAAAAGGATATAAATTATCATATTTAAATCCTCATTTGAAACATAAAACGAATAATAAATCAATTTTTCAAAATTTTTTATATTATAATTTAAATATACCAGAAATTATTGTATCTGATAATTCAAAACCTACTTGGAACTTTTTTCATAAGCCATGGGTTGATGCTATAATTACAGATCCACCTTATGGCAATAGAGCAACAGTAAGAATATGTGTAACTAATAATGTAGAAATGAATAATGTACAAAATCATGATATTTTAAATATATCTTTAAAAAACCAACAAAGTATAAATGAGTATAATCATAATAATTATAATAATAATAGTAATAATACTAATTTTTCTAGTAATGAAGAAAAATTAAAAAAGAAAGAAAAAAATATTTCAAATGCAAAAACTATTACATATAATTGTACATCAGCTATAAAAGATTTATTAAATATTGCATCAAATGTACTAGTTGATAATGGTATGTTGGTTTTTTTGTTTCCTGTACAATTAGATACAATAGAAGAAGAACTAAATATTTTAAAACATTCTGATTTTTATTTAATTTCTTATGATTTGCAAACATTTACTCCTATAACAGGAAGACTCATAGTATCCATGCAGAGAAAGGCAAGAAATGTATAATTACATAATGTTAATTTAGGTTCTTATGTAAAATTTTTTTTTATAATTAAATAGAAATTTATATGAAAAGGGTAAAATATATATATATATATATATATATATATATATATATATATATGTGTTATTTTATTTTTTTTTTTTTTTTGAATTAAATATAAAATTATTTTTCAATGACATAAAAAATATATATATGTAATATTTTTATTACTTTATTTTGTTTTATGTGCTATAAAGATGATTATATATATAAATATGCAATAAAAAAGGAATATTTCCTTTTTATTTTACACAAAATAATTATGAATTATTATATATATATATATATATATATATTTATATTAATATATTTTTTTTCTGTTTTTTAATAAATAAAAAATTACATATATATATATATATATATATATATATATATATATATATATATATATATATATATATATATTTATATTTATATATATTCTATTTTTTTAAACCGCTTTAATTTCTTTTTCTGACATAATATAATTTTGTTATGCCTTAAATTTTGTGTAATTCATGAATTAAAATGAAAAAAGTTCCTGATAAGGAATCAATATTTTTTAGTGTTTTAAAATAAAAATATGAATTTATTATATTATCATAAAACTTATAAAATTATATTTCACTTTTCATTCCAATAATATTTAATCTTTTTATTTTTTATGTTCTTTTACAAACAAAAAAAATGAAAAAAAAAAAAAAAAAAAAAGAACGAAATAAATAAATAAATAAATAAATAAATACGTACATACATTATATATATATATATATATATATATATTATATTATATTAGAATAAATTCAAATAGCACTCTGGAGTATTAATAAATGAACGATAGACACATTAAGTCTAAATATTAAAATAGACAAACATACAAACATATATATAACTCAATACCTTTCAAAAAATATTTTATATCTGGATAGGACTTTATTATTTCAAATGTGCAGATATATCTAATCGAAAAGACTAGATAAAAGAAAAAAAAAAAAATAAAAATATAATATTTTAAACTAAAAACTATGGAAAAAATCAAAGAAATGGTAATCGTGTATACATAAATACATTAGTATATATATATATATATATATAAATACATTATATAAATTATTATTTCCAAAACACTGATAAAAAAAAAAATAATAAATAAATAAATAATTAAAATATTGCACATATATTATATATATATATATATATATATATATGTATGATTCTTTTGTTAGGAAACATATATATAATTTTCAAAAAAAAAAAAAAGAAAAATTATATAATGTAATATAATATAATGTATTCGTAACCATATAAACATTAGTATACATACATATATATAATATATTATAAATATACTAATTTATATATAACAAGTAAAAAAATTATGAAGAAATTACTCGATCTCATAATACGAATACAAAAATTAAAAAAGCAACATAATATAATATAAATATAATATTATATAATATAATGGTTGTACTTTAAAATATTATGATTTACATATATTTAAAACTAAAGTAAAATAATAAAATTACCATTTTTTTTTTTTTTTTTTTAATGACGTCTCATGTAAAAACGTATTCTTATATAATTATTCTTGTTCATAAAACTACATATTAGATTTAATTATATTTTCCTCTTTATTTATTTATTTATTTATTATGTTTCTTTTTTCTTAATTTATATGTAGGAGTCATATATCAGCTAAACTTATAGATCCGGGATTTGAAAAATATTTTTTAATGTTCTCGGTAAGTTCATATTGAACGTTATAATTTTTCCAAAGATCTATTAATTTGTTTTCTTTATTATTTTTTAATTCTTGATATTTTTTATTAAGGATGTTTATTTCATTAGAAAGTGGTTCTAGAAAATTGTAAAGATTTTTCTTAGATTTCACAGAAAGATTTTTTTTATTTTTGTTCATCATACCAGGTTTGATATGTATATCATTAATATATTGTGGTAATAATTCAATTATTTGTACAATATAATTTTGATCCATTAGAAAATCTTTATTACTTTTATATTTATCTGATAATTTTTTTGCAAAGGTTTGAATTTCAATAACGGTATGTGTACCTTGAACTATAAAAGAATCATGTATTATTTCAGCAATCCATAAAGCATTTTCTAATTTTTTCTTTTCATCTAATAATTCATCAAATTCTCTATCAATTTCCATTTTTATTTCTTTAATAATTTTTTTCTTATTCGCTTCTTCTCGAATATTTTTCATGTTTTTGGTTTCTTTTTTTTTAGAAGGAGAATCCTCCCCTTGGTTGTTATTATTATTACTATTATTATATGCTCCTATAGCACCTAAATATGTAGAACCTCTTCTACGATTTTTTCCTAAAGGTGTTCTTGTCTTTTCCTTTTCCATATCTTGTAAAAATGATCCATTTTTTCTTAAATCATTGGTTGCGCATTTAATAGGACTATCTTGTATTACAATAAAATCATCTGCATTACTTTCTTGAGGTGTGCGAGCTAGATGTGCGAGAACTTTATTCTCTTCCAAAGTAACTGAAGGAAATACAATTTCTTCATAATTAAAATTGGAGTGCCATTTTTTTAGTTGTGAATATTTTGCTAAATAAAAATTTGGATTTATACTTTTTAAAAATTCATTATGTTTCCTATTTACCCAATTGATTATAATTCTTTTAAGCATTTCTAATTTTTCCTCATTACTATATTTATATAGATTATCACAATTATCTGTATGTTCTCTAATTTGTATGTCTTCAATTTTTTTTCCTGTGACAAATTCGGGATAATACCTTTGATTAGATTCAAACACTTCTTTTGTTATCGTAACCTTATTTAATTGAATTAAATTAGGAGCTATCCACGCTAATTGCTTAATCAAT